>WNGS01140562.1:0-11774 GCA_020271785.1 Procambarus virginalis
CACAGTGTGTGTGTGTGTGGTGTGTGTGTACTCACCTAGTTGTACTCACCTGGTTGGCTTGCGGGGGTTGAGCTCTGGCTCTTTGTGTCCCGCCTCTCAACCGTCAATCAACAGGTGTAACAGTTTCCTGAGCCTATTGGGCTCTATCATATCTACACTTGAAACTGTGTATGGAGTCAGCCTCCACCACCTCGCTTCCTAATGCATTCCATTTGTCAACCACTCTGACACTAAAAAAGTTCTTTCTAATATCTCTGTGGCTCATTTGGGCACTCAGTTTCCACCTGTGTCCCCTAGTCGTGGTGCCCTTGTGTTAAACAGCCTGTCTTTATCAACCCTGTCGATTCCCCCTGAGAATCTTGAATGTGGTGATCATGTCCCCCCCTAACTCTTCTGTCTTCCAACGAAGTGAGGTTTATTCCTGCAGTCGCTCCTCGTAGCTCATACCTCTCAGCTCGGGTACTAGTCTGGTGGCAAACCTTGAACCTTTTCCAGTTTAGTCTTATGCTTGACTAGGTAGGGACTCCATGCTGGAGCCGCATACTCCAGGATTGGTCTGACATATGTGGTATATAATTTCTGAAAGATTCCTTACACAAGTTTCTAAAGGCCGTTCTTATGTTAGCCAACCTGGCATATGCTGCTGATGTTATCCTCTTGATATGAGCTTCAGGGGACAGGTCTGGCGTGATATCAACCCCCAGGTCTTTCTCTCTCTCTCTGACTCTTGAAGTATTTCATCTCCCAAAT
Organism: Procambarus virginalis; assembly: GCA_020271785.1. Lineage (NCBI taxonomy): Eukaryota > Metazoa > Arthropoda > Malacostraca > Decapoda > Cambaridae > Procambarus > Procambarus virginalis. The sequence continues at coordinate 751 of WNGS01140562.1, forward strand.
GATACCTTGTATCTGGTCTCCTCCTGCTCCTACCCCTATCTTCATTACATTACATTTGCTTGGGTTAAACTCTAACAGCCATTTGTTCGACCATTCCTGCATTCCTGTGTGTGTGTGGTGTGTGTGTGTGTGTGTGTGTGTGTGTGTGTTGTGTGTGTGTGTGTGTGTGTGTGGTGTGTGTGTGTGGTGGTGTGTGTGTGTGTGTGTGTGTGTGGTGTGTGGTGTGTGTGTGTGTGTAATTACCTAAGGGTAGTTACAGGATGAGAGCTATTCTCGTGGTGTCCCGTCTTCCCAGCACTCTTTGTCGTATAACGCTTGGAAACTACTGACGTTTTAGTCTCCACTACTCTGTGGTAGAAAATAATAAAAATAATAAATACTGCTTTTCACTTAAAGTGGTACAACCGTCTTCCGCTCCGTATGCAAAAGAGGATTTTATAAAGTTTTTTCGCCACTTTCGTGTCCTTACCTTAAGTATATGGCTTTTGCTCGTGAAGATGGAGGTTTCAAGAGTTCTTATGTGTAGATTTTATGTGTGGGGGGGGGGGGAAGGGAGCTTTGTGTGTGTGTACTTATTACTGTGAGGTGTGGCTCTTCATGCCCCGCCTACCAGCCTTGTACCTGCTCCGTTTCCACTTAACTATTCTGACTTTCAAATGTTTTGTCGAATCGGCCATAAAGTTGTGGATGGAGGTGGCCTCCACAACTTCCTCTTTTAGAGCATTCTACTTGTTATAATGGCGCTGGTTCGAGTACTTCCTTCCGTCCCTTCGGCTTATTTGTGTTTCCAGTTTCGGTCTGAGCCCTCTTGTCCTGCTTTCTCTTAATGTGAAGAGACTATCCTTGTCCAGCTTATCTATTGCCTTCAGTATCATGTATGTTGTGATTATATCCCCACTCTTCCTTCTATCCTCTAGGGTTGTAACGTTGTTTCATCAATCTTGTTGTAAACTTTGTATTTTTTAATTTTGGCTTTGTTCTTTCTTCGCAAGGTGTGGATTTCACGTTGGTGATTATTCCAGTATTCGTTTAACAAATGTTATGTACATTGCTTGGAGCATAAATTCAGGTTTCTAAACAACATTTTTACAATTTCCCTGCGATAATTAAGGTAATTAAGAATATCTTAATTATCTAAATTCCCTCTGAACCCTTTGCTGCCTCAACAAAGGTTTTATCTGGTCTTACTCCCTAAATCTCGCGATATTAAAACATTAAAGATATTAAATTAAAGAGATATATTCTCTATCTGTTTAATTCTTTTCTCCGACCTTAGCAGTAGTGATATTCCATAGTTTTGTATAGCAATCCATCCTCCTCCTCCCAGCGACGGACGCCCTCCCTCAGGACAGGCTCGCCCAAGCTCCAGCCGTCAACAAAGCCGCATTCGTAAAATTTGTCTTTGAGGAATTATGAAACGGCTCATTTTCTCGAACACAAATTAATATTAAAGTATGCTGCAATTAGAGCCAGGAGGAGTCTGCGAAGGACCCAAAGAGTTGTCAAACCCACTTGGTCCTCTCAGTACGAAGCTGGGAACCCACTGGGTGTAGTACACCCTAGACCCCAACACAAGGTCGGGAAAAAGGTGGATATATAAGACGCAACGAAGTTAAAAGATTTTGTGACCCTTTGACCTGACCTGGGAAGGTCAAAGGTCACCAGCAGCAGCAGCAGCTAGCCACCTCGGGGCGGGGTTCATGCTCCCCACGTACCGGTTTTGTCACCCGCTGCCTGCTAAATGAAAGCCCCTTTGTTCGGGGCCGCTCAATGTATAACGCGATGCTAATCACAGCTCACACCCCGGACCACAAAAGAATTTCAATTAGGTGTATTCTTGTCGAAAGCTGAAAATGAACTGCGATATCCGGTGTATCGTCTAAGTGGCTCCGTGGGGTCACTGTGTATTTATGGGATATCGTAGGGCACTCTTGGATCCTTAATATTTATCAGATATTGATACATATTTTCTGACTTAAGTCATTTTGATTATTTGCAGTTCACACAATATATCGTGGCTCATTCTAGGCCACTGTGAAGATATTCCGGGTAATGCAACGCAGCTCATTTTCTACTTTTAGCAAAAATATATCTATTTATGATACCGTATAAATAAAGAGCAGATAAAAATGAGCTGCGATACTCAGTATCGTAGCTCATTCAGCGTTGACAATGTACAACGATACCTGGTAATACGAAAAATGACCCAGATGAGCTGCGACACCTGGTGAACACAGTGGAGTAGAATGAGCTGCGATACACTTTATTTTAGTTACCCAGAATAAGTTATCTTTAAAATATACATTATTTTGTACAGTTTTTTATGTTTCGCATTAACGAAAAAGTTTCAGGAATCAGTACAGCTTCGGGAGTCACCAAGTGCAGCTTTAGGAGTCACCAAGTACAGCTTCAGGAGTCACCAAGTACAGCTTCATGAGTCACCAAGTACAGCTTCAGGAGTCATCAAGTGCAGCTTCATGAGTCACCAAGTACAGCTTCGGGAGTCACCAAGTACAGCTTCAGGAGTCACCAAGTACAGCTTCAGAAGTCACCAAATACAGCTTCAGGAGTCACCAAGTACAGCTTCATGAGTCACCAAGTACAGCTTCGGGAGTCACCAAGTACAGCTTCAGGAGTCACCAAGTACAGCTTCAGAAGTCACCAAGTACAGCTTCAGGAGTCACCAAGTACAGCTTCATGAGTCACCAAGTACAGCTTCAGGAGTCACCAAGTACAGCTTCATGAGTCACCAAGTACAGCTTCATGAGTCACCAAGTACAGCTTCAGGAGTCACCAAGTACAGCTTCATGAGTCACCAAGTACAGCTTCAGGAGTCACCAAGTACAGCTTCATGAGTAACCAAGTACAGCTTCAGGAGTCACCAAGTACAGCTTCGGGAGTCACCAAGTACAGCTTCAGGAGTCACCAAGTACAGCTTCAGGAGTCACCAAGTACAGCTTCAAGAGTCACCAAGTACAGCTTCAGGAGACAACAAGTACAGCTTCAGGAGACAACAAGTACAGCTTCAGGAGTCACCAAGTACAGCTTCATGAGTCACCAAGTACAGCTTCAGGAGTAACCAAGTACAGCTTCATGAGTCACCAAGTACAGCTTCATGGGTCACCAAGTACAGCTTCATGAGTCACCAAGTACAGCTTCAGAAGACAACAAGTACAGCTTCAGGAGACAACAAGTACAGCTTCAGGAGTCACCAAGTACAGCTTCATGAGTCACCAAGTACAGCTTCAGGAGTCACCAAGTACAGCTTCATGCGTCACCAAGTACAGCTTCATGAGTCACCAAGTACAGCTTCATGAGTCACCAAGTACAGCTTCAGGAGTCACCAAGTACAGCTTCAGGAGACAACAAGTACAGCTTCAGGAGACAACAAGTACAGCTTCAGGAGTCACCAAGTACAGCTTCAGGAGACAACAAGTACAGCTTCAGGAGTCACCAAGTACAGCTTCAAGAGTCACCAAGTACAGCTTCAGGAGTCACCAAGTACAGCTTCAGGAGTCACCAAGTACAGCTTCAGGAGTCACCAAGTACAGCTTCAGGAGTCACCAAGTACAGCTTCAGGAATCACCAAGTACAGCTTCAGGAGTCACCAAGTACAGCTTCAGGAGTCACCAAGTACAGCTTCAGGAGTCACCAAGTACAGCTTCAGGAGACAACAAGTACAGCTTCAGGAGACAACAAGTACAGCTTCAAGAGTCACCAAGTACAGCTTTAGGAGACAACAAGTACAGCTTCAGGAGTCACCAAGTACAGCTTCAAGAGTCACCAAGTACAGCTTCAGGCGTCACCAAGTACAGCTTCAGGAGTCACCAAGTACAGCTTCAGGAGTCACCAAGTACAGCTTCAGGAGTCACCAAGTACAGCTTCAGGAGTCACCAAGTACAGCTTCAAGAGTCACCAAGTACAGCTTCAGGAGACAACAAGTACAGCTTCAGGAGTCACCAAGTACAGCTTCAGGCGTCACCAAGTACAGCTTCAGGAGTCACCAAGTACAGCTTCAGGCGTCACCAAGTACAGCTTCAGGAGTCACCAAGTACAGCTTCAGGAGTCACCAAGTACAGCTTCAGGCGTCACCGGGATACGAACCCGGCCACACGGGGCTCTGGAAACCGTCCTCTCCACCTAACAGGTCGCATTTTTAACGATACCGTAACCAACGTTACAAACGCAACCTATCAGAAAAAATAACAGCTCTCAAATACTTGGGTTTTCAACGCATCGGACTCGAGTAGGTTAGGCGGGATGCTTGGGTTAGGTTAGGTTAGGTGGGATGCTTGGGTTAGGTTAGGTTAGGTGAGATGCTTGGGTTAGTACGCTTCTAGGGATAGGTTATAAAGGGTTGGATTTTACAGATTCCAAATGACGATAAATTGCGACCTCAGAACACTTATAAGATTTACTAAACAAAATATTGTACCACGTGCGGGCTATTCATGCCCGTGCCACCTCTTGGGTGGTTTAATCTTTATAAATCAATCAATCGGATTCCAGAGAGTGAACCAAGAGAGGATTTGTAACCCAATATGTTTATATGTTGTTCCTTGGCACAGTGAAGCCATATATGTACGTCAGTAACTCACTTTACACATTCACTTCGTATAATGGTGTGTACTATTAATATATATTATAATTGCTGGACATTTAATGAAATGTTAGTGTGCGCGTTCACTGAGGTTTGTACCTCTGAAGACCTGGCTTATTTTAGTGGGGAAATATGGTGGAATAATAATGAGATCAATCATCAAAATTCATGAACGAATGAATAACATTCAAAGATTATCAAATATGAACAATGCAAAATTAAGATGAGATGAGTAGCCAAAAAATTCAAAAAAATTGCTGGAATAATTAATATGTTACAAAAATAATAGATGAATAGAAACCTAAATGTTAATATTCATATCTCGTATGTCACATACGTGTGATCACAGGTGGGTTGAGACCAGGTGTTAAATATTTTAACGGAGAAATTCGTGAGAAAAGTCGCCACGAGTCGAGCAGCTGTCAGACGCTTCCATGCAGAAAAAAAACTCCTTTGCTCTCTTAAATATAAAATTAGTTTACAAGCTTAAATATGTGTCCTTGTTTGGTAATCATTAAGCTGTTAAATATAAGTTAATTATGCGTGGAATTCTTATTATCCTTCATGTCTTGAAACTTTAATTCACGGACAAAGACGCATCACGCATGCAGTAGAAGCCCAAGCACACGCTGCGCATGTGTATGAAGCACACATATGCTGAGCACGTGCTTGAAATATACGCGCATGAAACGCAAGCAAATGCTGCGCATGCAAGAAGCCTGGACACTAGATAAACAAGCACACGCTGCGTACATTCATCAAGTGCATGCACGTGAACGCTGTGCACTCAAACGAAGCTCACGCACATAAATCACAAACTCTGCACGCACACGCTGCGCACGCACACGTTAAAAATTACCCACCAAGGAAGACCAATGACCATGACGAAACACCAGTCGCATACACTTCTACTTTAAGACCAACACATCAGGGAGGAGAGACCTCCCAAGCCAGCACCAGGAAGACCAACACATCAGGGAGGAGAGACCTCCCAAGCCAGCATCAGGAAGACCAACACATCAGGGAGGAGAGACCTCCCAAGCCAGCACCAGGAAGACCAACACATCAGGGAGGAGAGACCTCCCAAGCCAGCACCAGGAAGACCAACACATCAGGGAGGAGAGACCTCCCAAGCCAGCACCAGGAAGACCAACACATCAGGGAGGAGAGACCTCCCAAGCCAGCACCAGGAAGACCAACACATCAGGGAGGAGAGACCTCCCAAGCCAGCATCAGGAAGACCAACACATCAGGGAGGAGAGACCTCCCAAGCCAGCACCAGGAAGACCAACACATCAGGGAGGAGAGACCTCCCAAGCCAGCACCAGGAAGACCAACACATCAGGGAGGAGAGACCTCCCAAGCCAGCACCAGGAAGACCAACACATCAGGGAGGAGAGACCTCCCAAGCCAGCACCAGGAAGACCAACACATCAGACAGGAGAGACCTCCCAAGCCAGCACCAGGAAGACCAACACATCAGACAGGAGAGACCTCCCAAGCCAGCACCAGGAAGACCAACACATCAGACAGGAGAGACCTCCCAAGCCAGCACCAGGAAGACCAACACATCAGACAGGAGAGACCTCCCAAGCCAGCACCAGGAAGACCAACACATCAGACAGGAGAGACCTCCCAAGCCAGCACCAGGAAGACCAACACATCAGACAGGAGAGACCTCCCAAGCCAGCACCAGGAAGACCAACACAACTCGGACCTGGATTTATCAAGCAGTTACGTAAATACTTATAAACCTGTACATCTTTTTCTCAGCCTTTTTTGGCTCTGATTATATATATATATTAAGATATAATGTTCCATAGACATAAGTTTGCGGGCTCCGAGGCACTAGCTGGCTGTATATAACAATAATAACAGTGTATTAGCAAGTTTCGGTGCTCATAAACTGTTTAATAAATTCAAATGCAGCCAATGTAATTGAGGAAAGATGTACAGGTTTCGTAATTGGTTACGTAAATGTTCCATGAATCCTGGTTTTAGATTTATGTGACTAAAACCTGTCATAAAACACATGACTGGAAGAAATGCTTTGCAGTCGTATACGAAATGGACCAACATCATTGGGCTCCAGGCGCCGGGTTTACGAAGCAGTTACGCAAGCACTTACGAACCTGTACATCTTTTCTCAATCTCTGGTGGCTTTGTTTACAATTATTAAACAGTTAATGAGCACCGAAGCACCAGGAGGATGTTTGTAACAATAACAACAGTTGATTGAGAATTTTTCATGCTTGTAAACTGTTTAATAAATGTAACCAAAGCCGTCAAAGATTGAGGAAAGATGTACACGTTCGTAAGTACTTGCGTAACTGCTTCGTGAATTTGACCCCAGGCGCCATGTTATGGAATGTGAAATCGGTGAAAATAGAACACACACAACTTATAAATTATGTGGCAAGAAATTAAAGAGCTCTAACAAAGAGAGAGAGAGAGATCTATGGGTGGTTCTGGATAGAATAATGCCTCCAGAGGAACACATAAAGGTCATTGTGGGAGGAGCATACGCTGCGCTTTCCATCTTCAGAATCGCGTTTAATTACATGAATGGTGAGAAAATAAAAGAAACTGTTCATGACTTTTATGAGACTAAAATTGGAATCTGCTGCAGTTGTATGGTGCCTCAATCTCAAGAAGCACATCAGTAAACTGGAAAAGGTTCGAAGACATGCTACAAACTGCCATCCAGATCTGAAAAAACAAGAGTTATAAAGATAGGCAAGTGTACGCCAAAGCTACAAGATAGAAAAAACAGGAGATATGATCACCACTTACAAAATAATAACGGAAATTGACCAAATTGACAAAGAGGAATTCCTGAAACCGGCAACGTTAAGAACAAGAGGACACAGATTCAAACTAAGGAAACACAAGTGCCGAAAAAATATTATACATTTTTCTTTTCCAAACAAAGTGGTAGACGGTTGGAACAAGTTAAGTGAGAAGGTGGTGGAGGCCGAAACCGTCGGTACTTTTAAAGCGTTATACGACAAAGAGTGCTGGGAAGACGGGACACCAAGAGCTTAGCCTTCTTCCTGTAACTACACTTAGGTAATTACACACACACACAACACACACACACACACACACACACACACACACACACACACAACACACACACACACACACACACACACATATACATGAGACATGAGAGGCACAGAGCCAGATGAGCCACAGAGACGTTAGAAAGAATTTTTTCAGTGTCAGAGTAGTAATAAATGGAATGAATGCACTAGGCAGTGATGTGGTTGAGGTGACTCACATCACACACAGTTTCAAATGTAGATATGATAGAGCCCAGTAGGGTCAGGAATCTGCTACACTGTTGATTGACAGTTGAGAGGCGGGACCAAAGAGCCAAAGCTCAACCCCGTAAGCACAATTAGGTGAGCAATTAGGTGAGCACACACAACACACAGACACCACACCACACACACCCACACACCACAACACACACCACAAACACACACACACACACACACACACACACACACACACAGGGCAGCCTCTGCTGCCTGTAGAAATAGATCCACCTGCTCATCATGGGGGACTTCAATCACGGAAGGATTGATTGGGAGAACAAGGAACCGCATGGAGGCGAGGATACGTGGAGAGCCAAACTACTGGAGGTGGTGACTAGAAACTTCTAACCCAGCATGTCAGAGAACCCACAAGGATGAGAGGACATGACGAACCAGCGAGACTCGACCTGGTCTTCACCCTGAACGACTCTGACATAGAGAAATCGGTTTTGAGCCCCAGTAGGAATGAGCGATCACAGTGTATTGGTGTTTGAGTACCTGATTGAAGAAGGGGTATTGAACTCGAGGAGGGATACCGAAACCAAAAGGTTAGCATACCGAAAGGGAAACTATGAGGGATAAGGAAATTCCTAACAGATATAGCATGGGAAACAGAGCTCAGGGAAAAGACGGCCCAGATATGATGGACTACATCACGAAAAATGTAAGGACGCAGCAAACAAGTTTGTCCCAGCCCAAAAGGAAAACAGTGAAATGAAGATGAGAAACCCATGGTTTAATCAGAGATGTAGGCTAGCTAAGCAGCAAAGTAAAAGGGCATGGAGAAACTATAGGAATAACAGGACACTGGAGAGCAGAGAAAGATACCAGAATGCCAGGAACGAATATGTCAGAATGAGAAGAGAGGCAGAAAGACAATACGAAAATGACATCGCAAGCAAGGCAAAGACTCAGCCTAAATTGCTGCATAGCCACATCAGGAGAAAAACAACAGTAAAGGAACAGGTTATGAAATTAAGGATAGGGGCAGAAGGATTCACTACAAACGACAAGGAAGTGTGTGAGGAACTGAATAAGAAATTCCAGAGGTCTTCACCTTAGAGCAAGGAGAAATCCCAGAGATAAGAGAGGGAATAGCTAACCAGGAACACTGGAAGAGTTTGAGATTACCAGCGGGGAAGTAAGGAAGTGTTTACTAGAGTTGGATGTGACAAAGGCTATAGGCCCAGATGGAATCTCCCCTTGGATACTAAAGGAAGGAGCAGAAGAACTGTGCCTCCCACTCTCCATAGTGTATAACAAATCACTGGCAACAGGGGAACTGCCAGAAATTTGGAAAGCAGCTAACGTAGTCCGATATACAAGGGGATAGACAGGAGGCACTGAATTACAGGCCAGTGTCCCTAACCTGCATACCATGCAAGCTGATGGAGAAGATTGTGCGAAGAAAGCTAGTGGAGCACCTGGAGCGAAAGAACTTTGTAACACAGCATCAACATGGATTCAGGGATGGCAGTCCTGCCTCACAGGGTTACTTGAATTCTACGACCAGGCAACAAAAATAAGGCAAGAAGAGAAGGGTGGGCAGACTGCATATTTTTGGATTGTCAGAAAGCCTTTGATACAGTGCACACAAGAGGCTAGTGAAAAAGCTGGAGATGCAGGCTGGAGTGAAAGGAAGGTACTCCGTTGGATACAGGAGTACCTAAGCAACAGGAGACAACGAGTCAGTGTGAGGGGTGAGGTCTCAGATTGGCGAGACGTTACGAGTGGAGTCCCGCAGGGTCAGTCCTTGGACCTATACTGTTTCTGATATATGTAAATGATCTCCCAGAGGGTATAGAATCGTTTCTCTCAATGTTTGCCGATGATGCAAAAATTATGAGGAGGATTGAAACGGAGGACGATAGTAGGAGGCTACAAGATGACCTAGACAGACTGAGTGAATGGTCCAACAAATGGCTGTTGAAGTTCAACCCGAGTAAATGCAAAGTAATGAAACTAGGCAGTGGAAACAGGAGGCCAGACACAGGATACAGAATAGGAGATGAAGTACTTAATGAAACGAACAGAGAGAAAGATCTAGGAGTTGATATCACACCAAACCTGTCTCCTGAAGCCCACATAAAAAGAATAACGTCTGCGGCATATGAGGCTGGCTAACATCAGAACAGCGTTCAGGAACCTGTGTAAGGAATCATTCAGAATCTTGTACACCACATATGTAAGACCAATCCTGGAGTATGCGGCCCCAGCATGGAGCCCGTACCTTGTCAAGCACAAGACGAAGCTGGAAAAAGTCCAAAGGTATGCCACTAGACTAGTCCCCAACTAAGAGGCATGAGTTACGAGGAAAGGCTGCGGGAAATGCACCTTACGACACTGGAAGACAGAAGAGTAAGGGAGACATGATCACAACCTACAAAATCCTCAGAGGAATCGACCGGGTAAACAAGATAAACTATTCAACATGGTGGGACGCGAACAGGGGACACAGGTGGAAACTGAGTACCCACATGAGCCACAGGACGTTAGAAGGAACTTTTTCAGTGTCAGAGTAGTTAACGGATGGAATGCATTAGGCAGTGATGTGGTGGAGGCTGACTCCATACACAGTTTTAAATGTAGATATGATAGAGCCCAGTAGGCTCAGGAATCTGTACACCAGTTGATTGACAGTTGAGAGGCGGGACCAAAGAGCCAAAGCTCAACCCCCGCAAGCACAAATAGGTGAGTACAACTAGGTGAGTACACACACACACACACCACACACACACACACACACAACACACAAACACACACACCACACACACACACAACAACCACTCAGGGTGTGGAAAGGCCACACTTCCCAATATTCACAGTTCGTAAGGCTTCAGCTATTAGGGGCCCTTGATAGCTGAGTGGATAGCGTTCTGGCTCGTAATCCTTGGGTCCGGTTCTATCTCCGGTGATGGCAGAAACAAATGGCAGAAGAGGTTCTTTTATCCTGATGTCCCTGTTACCTAGCCGTAATAGGTAATTGAATTAGACAGCTGTTACGGGCGCTTCCCTGTTTGGTACGTGGAAAAAAATTATTATTATTAACATTTGATTGTTTGACATTTGAGAGGCGGGCCGTGGAGATGTAAGCTCAACCC
>WNGS01140569.1:0-21535 GCA_020271785.1 Procambarus virginalis
AAGTAAGTAATTATCAAAAGAAGGCACCAAACCGGGAAGGCTATGTAGCACCATCAAATGTGCGGAATAATCAGAGGGCGCTAAATATCACCAAGGATGCCAATACGAGAACAAAAACGCATAAGGCGAACGATATCAAAAGTATCCGAGTCACCAAGAATTCTATGAGGGACAGGTGACCGCGAGGGGCGGTCGGAAAGCAAGACACACGCTCGTCCCGGAAGTCAGGACATTCAAGAAGGACATGCACGACCGTAAGAGGGACAATGCAATTAGGACAATAAGGAGCAGGGCGGCGCTCCATCAAGTGACCAGTTAAGCGAGTATGGCCAATACGCAACCTCGCCAGAGCAGTTTCCCATCGCCGGTTACGGTGGTAGGAGGACGGCCACGAGAAACACAACATTTAGAGTACGGAGTTTGTTACCAGTAACAGACGACCAAGAAGCCTGCCAACGGGTAAGGATGGAGGAATGGATAACCGGGTAAAAGTCGGAATATGGAATACCTTTACGAGAGATGGGACAAGAGCGGACAGCTTCCTTGGCGGCAGCATCCGCACGCTCATTTAAAGACAACCAATATGGCTGGGAACCCAACAAAACTCAACCGACTTAAATTACTGTGAACAAGAAACAGCCAATGCTGGATCTCGACAACTACTGGATGAACCGGATTAAAGGACCCGAGAGCCATGAGGGCACTACGAGAGTCAACAACAACCACAAAGGAAGACTGACAACGAGAAAGCAGGAGACGAAGAGCATAGAGAATAGCATAAAGCTCCGCTGTAAAGATGCTAGTCTCCGGAGGTAAGCGACACATATAAGTGCGATCAGGAAAAACAACAGAGTAGCCAACACCGTCCGCAGACTTAGACCCATCGGTGAAGACAGAAACGGAGCGGGAGTGAGAAGAAAAGTGCTCAAGGAAAAGGCGTTTTAGAACCGTAGGAGGGGTAAAAGCTTTAGTGACGCGGGTCAAGGATGTACAAAACTGCGGAAGGGGGACTCTCCACGGGGCAAAGAAGGAACAACACGAGGAGAAACATTAGAAAACCGAACGGAAAGAGAATCCTGTAAGCGAGATAACCGGACAGAAAGAGGGAGGTGGTGAAGAGGAACAGGAACCGCAGGAGGGGTAAAAGTTAAAGCACGACAGAGGCGAGAGGAAGGATGTTGCAAGGACCGCGCAAGATAGCGAAGACAGTAGCGATCACGGCGGTCCTGGAGAGATAGGAAGCCAGTGTCAACATACAAGCTAAGGACGGGAGTCGAACGAAAGGCACCAGAACTGAGGCGCAGCCCAGTATGGTGCAAAGCATCAAGACGGCGAAGAGCAGAAGGAGAAGCAGAAGAGTAAGCAGGGCAACCATAATCGAGCTTAGACAGGACGAGAGAGGAATGCAAAGCAAGGAGAGTGCGCCTATCCGCTCCCCAAGAAGTATGGGAAACCTCGAAGGAGGGTAAGGGCCTTAGAGCACTCAACACGGAGGTAAGAGATATGGGGAGACCAAGACAAACGAGTGTCAAGGAATAACCCCAAAAGCTTCGCGGAATCTTTGTACTCAAGGGGATGACCATAAAGTGACAAAGAGGGACGAAGAACGACCCGTTTCCGAGTAAAAGACATGGCACAAGTCTTAGAAGTAGAGAACTTGAAGCCATGATCGGTGGCCCAAGACGACACGGCATCAATCGCAAGTTGAAGCCGGCGCTGAAGGAGAGGCGAATCATCACCCTGACAGCAAAGGGTAAGATCATCGACATAGAGAGCGGAGAAGACACCTGAAGGAAGAGAGGAAAGAAGACCATTGAGGGCAACCAGAAAAGAGTAGTGCTCAGAACACTACCCTGGGGCACACCTTCGTATTGCTGAAAAGAGGCAGAGAGAGCGGTACCAAGCGCACCCGAAAGGAACGACGAGAGAGGAAGCTGCGGAGAAAGAGAGGGAGATGACCACGAAGGCCAAAAGAATGAAGCTGGGATAGAATATGATATCGCCAAGTGGTGTCGTAAGCCTTTTCCAGGTCAAAAAGGACGGCAACAACGGAGGTCTTCGCAGCAAAAGCAGTACGAATATAGACCTCCAAGTTCACCAGGACATCTGTCGTGCTGCGGCACTTGCGGAAACCAAATTGAGAAGGGGAGAGGAGGTGATGGTGTTCCAGGAACCACATCAGACGAACGTTAACCATACGTTCAAAGAGTTTGCAGACACAACTTGTGAGGGCAATAGGGCGAAAGTCCTTAGGGGAAGTTCCCAGAGACCTGGTTGCGAACAGGGAGGACAACGGCATCGAGCCAGTCCTCAGGGACTGACGACGACTCCCAGATCCGATTATACAGACTCAGTAAATACTGAGACGTGCACGGAGGGAGATGGCGAAGCATCTCATAATGAATACCATCGGAGCCCGCCGCCGTAGAACCGCAGAGGGCAGGGCAGAACGAAGTTCAGAGAGAGAGAAGGGATCATATAGGAAAGTCGAAGACGAGTGCAGAAATCTAAAGGACGAGACTCAAGGACAGGTTTACGAAGAAGGAAAGATTGGGGAAGATGAAGACCAGAGCTAACAGAAGAAAAGTGGGAACCCAGTTCGGTAGCGACCTGCAACGGGTCCGCCACAAGAGTACCACGGAGGTGAAGGACCGGGGAAACATCGGAACGAACTTACCCGCTATCTTGCGGATACGCTTCCATATCTGTGGCAGGGGAGTTTCGGACGTAATTGTGGAGACATAAGAAGTCCTAGAAGTTTAAGGGTTATGTTATGATTGTTCCTAGCAAAGATATAGTAGCGAAATACTTTACTTTTAGACACTATTGCTAACAACACGCCTAAGCTGAAAAGGAAATGGAGGGGGGGGCAAATAGAGGTGAACATGGAACTGATGTGTCAACAGTACATGAAGGATGTGCTGTGCACCACCCCCCATCCAGCTGTTCCATGCCTTCAACACTCCCATGCCTCCGGAGCAGCAGTAACTCCTGACACCCAACCAGCTTATGGAACAACTGGTAAACAGGCTAAAACAAAACTGCAGGATGTGAAAGATTTATTTACTTATTACATAAAAGTAGATACATTGGGTTTATGGGAGTATATTGGGATTATGGGAGTACATAGCATTGATTTTTTCCATTCTTGCAAAGCCATTAACATGCATAGCGGTACGGGCATGTCCTTATGCGATGATACAGGAGAAGAATGCCCATTGGGGCGAGCCTTGAAGTGGGGACAGCTGAAGAGAAGTCGGTGAGAGGAAATGCTGAAGTTGAAGAGAAAAAGTGCCAGGGCTAGACCCAGCTGCTTGTCCGAGTGTCGATGCTGTATCAATCCCATATCTGGCTAGGCTGGGAGACGGGTCTGGAAGGCGGCAGTGGCAGGTTTTCTTTCCTCTTGGTGTGTGGAGTGTGTCTTCTACGTCGGGTACCACCATCTCAAAACGAGCAAATTAGGTCCCCATCCCCCTAAAGAGGGGGAAGAGAGCGGCTGCCCTCAGTTGGTTTCTTTCTTAGAATCCTCTATTTTTTCTTACTTCTAGTAGTCATTTGATGATGTTCTTTGTACTGGGGGTAGTCAGGCGGGAAGAGGTCCTTAAACAATGTTGCTTCGTCACACTTCGAGAAGATTTCTTCGTTCGATACCATGCAATTTTGGTGGGGGTTGTTCAGCAAGGTTTCTGCATACTTTGCGTTGAATATTTTACTGGTGAGGCGCCTGAATTCAGGAGATCCTGGCATGTCCTTAATCTAACAAGTAACTAAGTAGGTACTTTGTTGGATAACTTGAAGAATATTAACAGGTACGTTGCAAGAAAATTTGTAGAAAATTAATAGGTACTTTGCAGCAAAATTTGAGGATTATCAACAGGTAAATTGTAGCATAATTTGAATATTATTAATAGGATTATGGAACTAAAATTTGCGTTTAATACAACAACCATAATACAAGTTGACAGCAGTGATTACATTGGTGAAGTTGCATTGCTTAGGCACATATTGAGGGAGTGGATTATCTTGAGATGATTTTGGGGCTTTTTAGTATCCCCGCGGACCGGTCCTCGACCAGGCCTCCACCCCCAGGAAGCAGCCCGTGAGAGCTGACTAACACCCAGGTACCTATTTACTGCTAGGTAACAGGTGCATAGGGTGAAAGAAAATCTGCCCATTGTTTCTCGACCACGCCCGGGATCGAACCCGGGACCACAGGATCTCAAGTCCAGCGTGCTGTGCACTCGGCCGACTGGCTCCCACAAACTCCCACTGGGTAGCACAAATTACAGTGAGTTTGAAGCAATACGTTGGATTGATGTCTCCAATTTATTTTTTTTTCAGTAATATTAAAGTGTGTAGTTTATTGTATTTATATAATAATGTGTGTGAACCATCACTATACTCAAAAGTATGACGTGCGTAGTAGTGATTTAATTATTATGTTTATTAATCAATAAACAATAGTTCTGCTGTTATTACTTGTATATAATGTGTATATGGTGTATCTGCACGTTTTCACTATAACGAACCACAAAGTAGGTACTGTGAGTTCAGACAACAAGAGTGTCCGCTACAGGCCATCTAGCAGATGCTACCTCCCTCCCGCCTTCAACACTTCACTCTGGAACATTCCTCCTCCCACCATTCTGATTTTGCTCTCATTACACCACACACACACATATGCAAGTATCTACACGTTTTTTCCCCATAAGTGTACACCTAAACTGGTACGGTGTTCAAACAGGAAAAATAAAAAGTTACATGAGAAGTGAGAGCAGCTAGCAGGCGACTGCACCACACTCACACCAACATCTCGTTCACCAAAATGGCTCCTTCCAGAATACTGTTTTTGCTGTTATTATACTACTACTAGCCATACCCGGCCACGCATTGCTGTGACTCGGCAAACCTTCCCTGTCCCCTTGTTCTCCCCACCATTCTCTACTTCCACATCCCTTTGGCCTCCCCACCATCCCCCGCTCTGTCTCCCCCACCATCCCCCGCTCTGTCTCCCCCACCATCCCCCCGCTCTGTCTCCCCCACCATCCCCCCGCTCTGTCTCCCCCACCATCCCCCCGCTCTGTCTCCCCCACCATCCCCCCGCTCTGTCTCCCCCACCATCCCCCGCTCTGTCTCCCCCACCATCCCCCGCTCTGTCTCCCCCACCATCCCCCGCTCTGTCTCCCCCACCATCCCCCCGCTCTGTCTCCCCCACCATCCCCCGCTCTGTCTCCCCCACCATCCCCCCGCTCTGTCTCCCCCACCATCCCCCCGCTCTGTCTCCCCCACCATCCCCCCGCTCTGTCTCCCCCACCATCCCCCCGCTCTGTCTCCCCCACCATCCCCCGCTCTGTCTCCCCCACCATCCCCCCGCTCTGTCTCCCCCACCATCCCCCGCTCTGTCTCCCCCACCATCCCCCGCTCTGTCTCCCCCACCATCCCCCGCTCTGTCTCCCCCACCATCCCCCGCTCTGTCTCCCCCACCATCCCCCCGCTCTGTCTCCCCCACCATCCCCCCGCTCTGTCTCCCCCACCATCCCCCCGCTCTGTCTCCCCCACCATCCCCCGCTCTGTCTCCCCCACCATCCCCCGCTCTGTCTCCCCCACCATCCCCCGCTCTGTCTCCCCCACCATCCCCCGCTCTGTCTCCCCCACCATCCCCCGCTCTGTCTCCCCCACCATCCCCATAATTACCCTGTCTCATCATCCCACCATTACCCTGTCTCATCATCCCCACCATTACCCATCCCCTCATCCTCCCCACAATTCCCCACAGCTCAATTCCAACAATGTCACAAAATAATTAAATCAAAATGAAAATAAACCTAAATCTATAAATATTTAACTTAATGCAATCGGAAACATTGAAATAGAATCATCTCAGATTTATTATAGCCTGTGTTGCTTTTACGTGCAACAGATAGAGCTGTTTAAAAAAAAAAGCATGTTTTTACCCGTCACAGACGTGACATCTATATAGTAGGTATATTAAAATATGCTTATATGCGAATGGAATGTTCTCTAATTCAAAGCAATCGGTGAAGAACTTTCAGATTTTAGCGATTTTAAACAAACGAACATTTACATTTTTATTTATATAGATATGCACTCGTTATATATAACTATCTCCATTTGTGTTCACCATAGCGAACGACAACACTGGTATGGTAAGTCTAGACAATAACAGTGGCTGCCACACAGTCGGCAGACGATGCTACCCCCTCCCTCACAAAAAATACTCCTCCCACCCTACTACGCACATCGCTATCACCACAAATCTGCAATTTTCAGAATCCTATTCACTAAATCCTGTAAATAAATTTTCCCACAAGTTTATTCTGTAAAGGAACACGAGAAGTCGTTTAAAGATTCATTGATGGACCAAATAATGGCAGTGTGCTGTGGCAAACTAAGTGAACATCTTGAGCAACAATGTGTTCACTGATATCTGAACATTGTACACAGTCTATCACAGTCAGGCTCTTCTGTTATTTATACTATCATTGCAAATAATACCAGTTACATATATATATTTTGACATTTTTAGGCAATGCTGTGGTCACAAGCACAGTAGTGCTATTAGCTCATGTTGCTTGCGTCAGCCTCGATTGATCAACTCAGTAACGAGGCTTTCATACCCGGAAGGTTACTCACGATTATTTTTAAATGGCGTCTGTTTACTAGAGCCCTGAGGAAGCTGATGTGAACCCTGTGTAGCCGCGAGACTTAAATCTTGCGTGGTACTTTAAATCTTGTATATATAATGTGTGCCTTTCACCGGACTTACACCAAAATCATATATATGAACTGCTACATTAAGGTTAACCACCGTGCTGCACGGCCTTAAAATATGACATTCCTGCTTTGCGCCGAAAACAGTTCTTTGCAAAAAATTATTTTCTCTTATATTGTTAAAATGCAGTCTCTGGCCATGGGAACTAAGAAAAAAAATATTGTACGTGATATTTATAATATTGTATGATAATATTGCCTTATTATACATTATTATATTGTAATAATAATATTGCAATAATAATATTGTATAACATCATATTGTATGCATGTCTTTAGCCATGATATTGTAGCTGCAAAGTCGAGTAAATTATGGGCACTGAGCGATGGATAGCTTGAGGTCACTTTCCTCCGCAAATCCATGATGCAGCAGTTGCTGCGAATATAATTTTTCACAATTATTGATATTTTCATTCGTTTCTTTTTTTTGCTCAATTATTCATACGTGTGTAATTTGTTTTATTTATATAGTTCAATTGTGGATCATTGCTATGCTCATTATTATGGCGCTCATGTGTGACATGTATATTATATTTTACGATCAGTGTTTTTGCCGTTATTACACTATATGCACACGTTGTATATTCCTATTAACACGTGTTCATTATGATGAACCACTAAGTTGGTATGGCGAGTCAAACGACAAGAGTGGTCGATTTTTTTTTTTGGCGTCTGTTTACTAGAGCACTGAGGAAGCTTATGTGAACCAGTGTAGCCGCGGGCGTTTTAAATTCTATGCTATACCTACGAACGCCCCTAGGCACACTGCGCACCCTTGATCTAATACCTTACCCACTACATTGCACAGCGCGCCTTAAGGCAAGCGCCTCCCAGGGGTTACATATACATGTTTATGTACATTATAAAATGTACGTAAACCAGAGTCGCCTGACTTTCAAACGGCTTTTAAAGTTAAAGAAACTTTCTCCGTACATGATATCTAATAATATAAACTGGTTTCAAGTGTACAATGCAGCTGAAACAAGCTTTAACTGGAAATGCCTTCAAAGAAACACTCTGGTCTCTTGGCTTGAGGAGAGTATTCCTGGTCGCAAGGAAATAATATCAGCATTATTGTGCGGTAACGCAAATGGCAGTCGCCGAACAAACTGTGCAATTGTTGGGAATCTGCCAACCCCAGAGCATTGAAAACTGCACGAACAGACTACATGTCGTCTACTACAACAAAAAATACTTGGGTTCACAGATTATTTTTGAGGATTTGTTCTAGAATCACTTTTCTAAAAGTAAAAAAATCAGATCAATGAGTGTGGAATTCGTCCTGCTGAGGTAAAGGCAATGCTTTTGATTGATAATCCCCCACCTCACTCCATTGCTAAATTAACATCGCCTATGCAAAATAACATGTATGGCTTTACCACCAAACACTACATCTGTAATACAGCCCATTGACCAGGGATTATCTATGCTCTCAAACGGCTTTATGAAAGAGCTATGAATTCAGATTTTATGGAAGTTCTGCTCTCTGAAGACGACGAGATGCTTAATAAGATACAAAGGCTAGTAGAACACTAGAAAATTTCAAGAATATTCAATTAAAGACTCAATTTACAAATGGCCAAAAAATGGAACGAGTTGAAGTCACCGCATTAAAGAATTCACGAAATAAAATTCCGAGTACGGTACCTGGTGAGAATGAAGNCGAGACGGGTGGGGTTGAAAGTATCAGAGGCATTTACTGAATCAACAAGGTGCCTATGGAGGGATAATCGTCAGGAGGTGTTGAATCCAAAAGGTAGGAGATCAAAGTATTAGGCCCACGAATCGGGACCAAACAAGGCTTGGTACGCATCAGTACGTGAAGGAATTGAGCGAATGCGGCCGTGGTATTGACGGCGTTGAGAACCCCCAGAGAGAGAGGGGTTAAAAGGCGCAGTAGTCACAATGAGAGACCGAGCTGTGCCAGGGGACGAGGTGGTCACCGCTGAGGTTTGTGGCTCGACCCAACCACAGAGGAGGGAGGGGAGTAGTCAGGAGGGTCATAGGAAAAGCAAGGTCGGAGCCCAATGCAGCAGGGACTACAGAGCCCGGTCCTCCAACAAAATCCGACTCTTGGGGGGGGGAGTCGCCACTCCACGAGCCCGAGAAGGTACAGGAGGAACAGAATGTGAAACAAAACGAGAGGTCAGGCTTTCATCCTCGAATGTACCCCACACCCACCACACAGCTACAATTAGAGGCAGAACACACAACAAGAGACATGTAACCAATCTTGCTGGGGGCCCCCCCTAGGTGTGCATAGTGAGTATACGCCCCACAAACGCCACCTTAAAAACCGTCAGTCAGTAGAGATCGGGTTCAGTGACGAAAGGAGGATTGATAAAAGCGTCCCGTCGCTCGCGACGTCGAGTACCACAATTCTATGGGTGCAAGAGTATGTCTCTTCGAACACTCGGGTGTCAAAACAAAGGGCCGAAAGAATAATTAAAATAGGCAAAAGGTCGGCGAGGAAATGACAATTAGAAATGAGAAAAGGGGGGGGAGAAAAACGAAACATAAGGAAAAGGAAAAGTCGTCCAGCAGAATTCGAGAGGACAGCAGAAGGCGCACAAGGCCACAAAAGGACAGAGGACTGACCCATGGAGGCATCACACTCTGGCAGCCGCCCACCAAGCCCCCCACGGCAGCAACAGGCCGGACAGGGAGGGGGTACATCACGTTAAGTTGATTTAGAAGCGTTCGAGGTAGAACTGCTAGACCACAGTAAAGAGTGCATGGTGGCAATGTGATAAGACCTGACTGGGCTTCAGTAGAAGCCTTAAGACCCTTAAACGATTCAGTTGAATCTCAGGTTGCAGTGCATTTAACCATGTCATGGTGTAGTGGTCTAAGGCGTGTGCTCGGAAGCATCCAGCGTGCAGGTTCGAATCCTCCACCTGGCTCCTGCTGATTTTCTCATTGAAGCATTTTAGTTTTATTTCTTTGTGCATTTAATAAACAATTTGCCATAGTTCCAAACAATTTTTTTTTTACAACTCTGCCACTTTTTACTATGAAAAACCTGAGAATTTAAAACCAAAAGACATGATTTTAAAATATATGGCGTAGTTGAAAAGCCCTAAGCTGATTGACCAATGCCAATTATAATTCAGCATAACCACATTTACAGTCATTCCAAAATCTGACAACAGAAAATATATTTCAAAAGACAGAACTTATTAATGCTACGAATGTGAATACCACTGTAGCAACTATTTTAAGAGTAACATAATTGCCCCAAATTATGATAAATATGAAATATGATATTAATCCCTTATCGGGATGCCCGGGTGCTTCCGATCTGTGGTTCTTTCCACTATCTGGATGCTGCAGGTTAAAGCGTTTGTTTATGGTGTCCGGATATGATGTCTCGGCCAAAGGTGCCGCCTGGTGTCCTTTGACACAATGATGTGGGCAGCGTACTGCTTGTACTTTCCGATACAGAAGTTCCTGGAAAAATATTAGACGTCTTGCACACAATGCTACATCATGGATCAGCTGACGCCATGAACTCGACATCTCGCCCTATGGTGCAGCAAGTCTTCCTCTACTAACCACTTCTATTTTAGTCGCAACTCCTATTCAGCACGACACAACTAGCACTTTTGACACTTATTCTCCTCAATGTAAACACGTCTCCAACATTTGTCCGATGCAGCCATCGGGAGGGTAAACCCTTCATGCAAACTGCACCTACTTTCAAGAATAAGGTCTACAACGTGAATGCTACAAGTGCTTCAGCTATGAGGGCTTCAAGTGCCCAGAACAAACGGCCAAGTGCAACTCATGCTCTGGCATTAACAACTACAAGGACTGTACCACCACCACATGCGCGAACTGTGGGGAACCTGGTTGGTTGATACCTGGTTGATGAGGTTCTGGGAGTTCTTCTACTCCCCAAGCCCGGCCCGAGGCCAGGCTCGACTTGTGAGAGTTTGATCCAACAGGCTGTTGCTTGGAGCGGCCCGCAGAGCCACATACCCACCACAGCCCGGCTGATCCGGGACTCCTCTTAGGAAACAGTCCAGTTTTCTCTTGAAGATGTCCACGGTTGTTCCGGCAATATTTCTTATAGTCACTGGGAGGACGTTGAACAACCGCGGACCTCTGATGTTTATACAGTGCTCTCTGATTGTGCCTATGGCATCTCTGCTCTTCACTGGTTCAATCTTGCATTTTCTTCCATATCGTTCACTCCAGTACGTTGTTATTTTACTGTGTAGATTTGGGACCTGGCCCTCCAGTATTTTCTACGTGTATATTATTTGGTATCTCTCTCTTCTCCTTTCTAGAGAGTACATTTGGAGAGCTTTGAGACGATCCCAATAATTTAGGTGTTTTATCTCGTCTATGCGTGCCGTATATGTTCTCTGTATTCCCTCTGTTTCAGCAATCTCTCCTGCTCTGAAGGGGGAAGTGAGTACTGAGCAGTATTCGAGACGGGACAACACAAGTGACTTGAAGAGTACAACCATTGTGATGGGATCCCTGGATTTGAAAGTTCTCGTAATCCATCCGATCATTTTTCTGGCTGATGCGATATTTGCTTTGTTATGCTCCCTACACGTTAGATCGTCGGACATTATTATTCCCAAATCCTTGACATGCTGTTTTTCTACTATGGGAAGATTTGATTGTGTTTTGTACCCTGTATTTTGTTTCAGATCCTCATTTTTGCCGTACCTGAGTACCTGAAATTTATCACTGTTAAACATCATATTATTTTCTGCTGCCCAATCGAAAACTTTGTTGACATCTGTTTGTAGTTTTTCAATGTCTTCAGCAGAGGTAATTTTCATGCTGATTTTTGTGTCATCTGCGAAGGATGACACGAAGCTGTGACGTGTATTTTTGTCTATATCAGATATGAGAATAAGGAACAGTAGCGGTGCAAGGACTGTACCTTGAGGTACAGAGCTTTTAACATCACTTGGACTATTTTATCTGATTGACTGTTACTCTTTGTGTTCTGTTCGACAGGAAATTGAGTATCCAGCGTCCTACTTTTCCAGTTATTCCCATTGACCTCATTTTGTGAGCTATCACCCCATGGTCACATTTGTCGAACGCCTTTGCAAAGTCTGTGTATACAACATCTGCATTTTGCTTTTCTTCTAGGGCTTCTGTGATTTTGTCATAGTGGTGAGTAACTGTGACAGACAGGATCTTCCCGCTCTAAATCCATGTTGTCCTGGATTGTGAACGCACACCGCCTCCACCTACCTCTGCACAAAAAAGGAAGGAGAAAAAAAACTGAAGATTAAGAGAAGACCACCACGCCGCCGACCATCTAGAGACAAGTCGCCGCGTCCTTAGACCTTGGACCTGACCAGTTCCCGAGCCTCCCTTCTATAAGCCAGATGCAGACTACTATACCAGTCATACAAAACAGTGGCTCCTCGCAACAGATTTGGATCTCACACACAGTCACAGCAGAGAGCCTGAAACCTTCCCACAAAACATCTATTGCCAATGCGACTAGTAGAGTCGCGGAGAGTACACAGTGCTACTCAAACGCGTAAAAGTTAGCACTACACCCTAAGCGGTCATGATTTTGGAAAAAGCTACATTCTGAATATCCTCAAGGACGGGGCCGGCATCACACCCAGTGACATTAATTAGGAAGGTGATGATATCGCACTCTCCACAAGTATGGAGGACCTAGAAAAACTCTAGAGCTAAGATTTCCCCACTTCACAAGGAGCACCACCTCAATCTTAACTACCCATGTCAGTTCCTAGATGAAGATCAGTTTTATCACCAGGACCAACCTATGGATAACTGACCGCACAGAGAGCGAGATCAGTACGAATATTGAGCATGAAAACCCGAACATAGGCGTGTTCCTCATTGTTCTGCAGTGAAGATAAGGCAACAACGAAGATAATTTTCACTTCAGCAGCTATCACCTCTGCAACCGTGAGGAGAATAAGAGTGTCAAAAGTGCTAGTGGCGTCGTACCGTAGATAGAGAAGCGGCGACTAAAACAGGTGGATGGTAGAGGGCCACTCAGGCTGCCACACAAGGCTTTAACATCAAGATACCACCCAACCAAATGAAAAATGAACGATAACACGAGCGCCAACAGTGCTTCAATTGCTACTAGCTCTCCCACCCCACGAACAAGTGTCTGCACACCGTTCAGAAGTGCAGCCTCTGCACTTGTGACCATCAATACACTATCTATAAATCAACAACCCATCGCTGCCTTCTCTGCAACAGCAATCACTGCAATTTCACACCTCTGTCCCTGCAGACGAACAAATCAAGGCCTTGGTTGAAGCCAAGAAAGCCAATCCCTCCTAACCCTGCCACCAGAGCCCCTGACGCTATACCCAACACCTCAGCTCCCACAAACCAAACAGAAGACTTCACAGTCTTGCCAAGCAGTGGTTCCTCCCACTAATCGACCCAGTACCTTTTCACAATGGGGACCCAAGGCCTAAGCTGCACTCTCGCCGCCCCTGGCATCACGTGCCGGCATTATCCTAGATCTTATACGACTAACAGAGAAGCTTGCCGGACCAGCCGCCGATTCGTCAGGGAACTGAAAGTGCTGTACCTAGCCAATGGCCTGGATCCCAGCACAGCCCCTAGCTCTGATGGGGTTTCACTACCTCCCCTACCAAACATGGGACTTCCACAAGAACGATCTCAACTCAGACTTCGGTTCCACTAAAGACCCAGGCTGCACAAACAGCAGCAACCTCCAATCCAGCCCCAAAAGCTACCACCATCACCATCTCAGCAGAGGTGCTCGCAGACGTGCTCTCTCCGATCACCAATGTAACCGAACCAGCTTCAACAACTCATCGACTCCAGAGTCAACCTCAGGCTCTGAGACCAAAACCATCTAATCCTACTCGTATACATGTCCAACCCACACTTGAAGCAAAGGGATCCCACCTCCACCACGTTATGCGTTAATATGTTCACCAAATCATCAACCTTTGCCAGAAAGCCAGAAAGAGGTCCAATGTAGAAAGAGAACGCAGACGACATTACAAAAGGAGGAAGAAATCAACGGAAATGCTTAAGCAGACACGACTCTCCATACAGAGAAGACATAATTTAAACAGGGAGATTGAAGGAATCGAACAGAGACTGAAGCATTCCTATCAGACTGAAGAAAGGCAACTAGAACAGAAAGCAATTCAAGAAATAAAGAAACCCAAAATATTTCTTCACATATGCTAAATCAAAAGCGAAAACCACTGCCAGTATTGGACCTATTCGTATTAGCGAAGGTTCATACACCGAGGATGACAAAGAAATTAGTGAAATCATAAAAAAACTGTATGAGGACATGTTTAGCACTCCGATACTCAGCATGAAAGTGGATGATTCGGACAATTTCTTTATGAATGGTACTCAAACACCTGTAAATATAACTGATATCAGCACGAGCGTGGCAGATTTTTTAAGAGAAATTGACAATATGCCCATGCACTCAGCCCCGGGTCCAGACTCATGGAATTCAATATTTATAAAGAAATGCAAAGTGCCAGTAGCACAGGCGCTCAGTATAGTGTGGAGGGAGAGCTTGGACACAGGGGAGATACCAGATGCGCTTAAAACAGCAGACATTGCCCCTCTACACAAGGGTGGTAGCAAAGCATTAGCGAAGAATTATAGACCAGTTGCACTAAAGTCCCATATAATAAAAGTATTTGAGAGAGTGATCAGGAGTCAGGTCACTAGATTCATGGAAACCAATGACCTCCACAATCCAGGCCAACATGGATTGAGAGCAGGAAGATCATGCCTCTCACGGCTACTTGACCACTATGACAAAATCACGGAGGCATTAGAGGGAAAAACATAATGTAGATGTCATGTACACAGATTTTGCAAAGGCATTCGACAAATGTGACCATGGAGTGATTGCACACAAAATGAGGTCAATGGGTATAACTGGTAAGGTAGGACGCTGGATACTCAATTTCCTGTCGAACAGAACACAAAGAGTAACAGTCAATCAAGTAAAATCGAGTCCGAGCGCAGTTAAACGCTATGTATCTCAAGGTACAGGCCTTGCACCACTGCTGTTCCTTTTTCTCATATCTGACATAGACAAAAACACAATGACACAGTCAAGCTTCGCATCATCCTTTGCAGATGATACAAAAATCAGCATGAAAATTACCTCTGCTGAAGACATTGATAAACTACAAACTGATATTAACAAAGTTTTCGATTGGGCAGCAGAAAATAACATATGTTTAACGGTGATAAATTCCAGGTACTCAGATACGGCAAAAATGAGGATCTTAAACATAATACAAGGTACAAAACACAGTCGAATCTGCCCATAGTAGGAAAACAGCAAGTCAAGGATTTGGGAATAATGATGTCTGACGACCTAACGTTTAGGGAGCATAACCAAGCAAGTATTGCGTCAGCCAGAAAAATGATAGGATGGATTACGAGAACCTTCAGGTCCAGAGATCCCATCACAATGGTTGTACTCTTCAAATCACTTGTGTTGTCGCGTCTTGAGTACTGCTCGGTACTCACTTCCCCCTTCAGAGCAGGAGAAATTGCTGTAATTGTGGGAATGCACAGAACATATACGGCACGCATAGACGAGATAAAGCACCAAAATTATTGGGATCGTCTCAAAGCTCTCCAAATGTACTCACTAGAAATGAGACGAGAGAGATATAAAATAATATACACATGGAAAATACTGGAGGGACAGGTCCCAAATCTGCACAGTAAAATAACAACGTACTGGAGTGAACGACATGGAAGAAAATGCAGAATAGAACCAGTGAAGAGCAGAGGTGCCATTGGTACAATCAGAGAACACTGCATGAACATCAGAGGTCCACGGTTGTTCAACGTCCTACAAGCTAGCATCAGAAATATTACAGGAACAATCGTGGACATCTTCAAGAGGAAACTAGATTGTTTCCTTCAAGGAGTGCCGGACCAACCGGGCTGTGGTGGGAATGTGGGCCTGCGGGCCGCTCCAAGCAACAGCCTGCTGGACCAAACTCTCACAAGTCTGGCCTCGGGCCGGGCTTGGGGAGTAGAACTCCCAGAACCCCCATCAACTAGGTATAACCTTGTTGACGAACCAGTATTTACCCAGATCTTTCCCAAATCTAACCATACCCATGTTATACCCATTGTTTCGCGTTCTATCTTGTGTTGATACTTTTAATGATTATTTGTTAATACCCAACAACGTCCCTTGTGTTAATATTGAATTTAAAAATGGATCTAAAACTCATCTCAAAGTAGTCTGAAAATATTTGGTTTAAAGTTAAAAAAAAAGTTAAAGTAGAAAACAAAATAAAATTCTGGCATACCTTAGAAGCAGTAGGTGCATGAGAGAGTCCATCACTAACAGTGGGCGCAGGAGAATAGAGTCCATCTCTCACAGGAGAGCAGTGTTCGCGAGCTTCCAGCACAACACTGGACTCTAGACCGTCGGTGTTGTGGGGCTCCTCACCAACACAAGCGACGAGCAGCGACTGTGGTTCTGTAGAAACTTCACCTTCACCCTTTAGCCCTTTTATATTTTCACGCCTTTCCAATGACCTGTTAATATTTTCACTTACATCGTTGAGGTTGTTTGAAACCTGTGTACCTTCAGAGACGGACAAACGCTCTTTTGGGGGGTACCTTGGTGCACTCGAAGTGGAAATGCGCAAAAAATCACAATACTCGTCAATATTCATATCGCCTAATTCCTCTTTATCCATCCTGAGAACTAGATCACACAGCGCGTTATGCGCCAACTGTCTTCAACAGCAGTGTTTAGTTCTTTTGTATCTTGTGTGCTTTCAGAGAACGTTCACTTTAAGGGACAGAGGCTCACCTCGAGTGTAGCATGGTGTATCCGAGGTTAAATCACGTAGAAGTAAGCAAAACAGTACCAATCTATGCTTATATTTTGAAATTAGTTTGAATTCAACATGGATGCGAGCTTGAACGGAGCAATACGCGTCAAGTCCAGGCGACTTTTCGTCGACTGATGAGCGTTAATTCACCCAAGAGGTGGCACGGGCACGAGTAATCTGTAATTGGTACAAGATTTAGTGAATGATCTTATTGATTGATGAAGATTAAGCCACCCAAGAGGTGGCACATGCATGAATAGCCCCTAAACTATGTCATCTTATGTAGAGAAATATTTTTGTATCTTGTTTGGTTATACTCTACTCCTCACTGTCCGTAAGAAGAATAGAGTTATAAAAATATAGTAAGCAGCAGAAGGCTCATTGGCCTTCTGCGGTTTCGTTCAAGCTTTGCGAAATCATAAAGGTACCTGCAGAAGTCCTATAGGCCCATACGAGGCAGCTCCTATTTATAACCACTCAAAATGTCCAACCCACGTTTGAAACAATCTAGGGACCCCACCTTCACCACGTAATTGGTTCCACAAGTCAACAACCCGGTGACCGAACCAGTATATGCCCATATCTTTCCTAAAAAATATACTACAGCTGAAATAACAGCTGAAACATCGAGGAGACTAGTACGATTTTCCTCTTCTTGGAAAATCGTACAGGACAAACGTCTTAAGAAGACATAGCCACATACAGATATCCTAAGGACTAACTCATTTGCCGTGTTGGAGGACGAGTGCTGTGGTGAGCCTGCAGTTCACTCGAAAGGGAGAGCAACGAAGCGAAGGCCCCTCAAAGGACTCACAGTAAAGGAAGTACCCAAGGGAATTTTTGTTGTGGGAGATTCTCAAGTGAGGTATTTGGATAGAACTATTTGTGCCAGAGATAGGGAGAACAGGTTAATGGTTTGCTATCCGGGAGCTGGAATGATGTTAGACGAGTTAGGAGTGAGGCAATGATAGAAGTTTAAGACAAGCATAGAATTAATTATGAGCAAGGGAAGAATCCTCAGAATATGTGCCTTTCTTCTTAGAAAGGGAGGTGGAAATGAATGGTTGTCGAGGGCACTGTCAACTGCCGACTGTACAAATATTGCGAATCAAATGCAATCAATCATGTAACTGGGAACACTTCTATGGAAGTAGTGACAAGTATGCTTGGGATGGGGTGCATTTGTCGTGGGCTGGGGTTTGTTGCTGTTGCAAACTCGTTGGAACCTGTGGTTAGAGGGTTTTGTTTGGGTTTAAACTGTTAGTAGATAGTGGTGTGGGAATTTATATGGAGAAAGGAGGTAATACAAGTATGTGTTTGTGGGGGAAACAAATTGGCAAAATTGTCAAGGGAAAGAGAAGGCCTCAAAATAACAATACACTTTAGTATATTACACGAGCAGTAGGAGTCTTACGAAACGAAATAAACTATTTAAAAATGTTCTTCTCTGCACAGACAAGAGATATTATTGCACTTACCGAAACGTGGATGAATGTAGTAAATAGAGAACTATTAGCCGAGTATCAAATAAATGGTTTTAAACTATTTCACACATATTTGACAAGAAACGAGTAGCCATATATGTTATAGACAATTTGAAATGTAGTCTTAAAGAGGGGAAACAAAACTGACCCACACAAACTATTTGGCCAGAATTAAACTAAAATATAAATAATCTTAATAGGAGATATATACATACAACCAAATTTAGACAGAATGGAAGCATCTATGGGATGAAATATCTAGAGCATCTAAGTAACAGAATTTGTGTCATGGGTGACTAATTTTCGTGGAATAAACTGATTTAACTGAACAGGGAATAATGAAGATTTTCTAGAAATAATTGGCGATTGCTAATTTATGCAACACGTTAATTTAAATTAAGGAACCAACGGAGCAAAATAATATTTTAGATTAAGTGTTAACTAACAGGTAAACAAATTAATGACATCGAAATAGGGAGTGAGCAAGGGAACAGTGATCACAAAGAAATCAGATTTAGCATAGAATGGAATAGATTTGTAAGGAAAAATTGTAAAGTGTCATTTTCGAAAAGCTGATTTTAATAGCCCGTGAAAGTTTGTGGGTGAAATAAAATTGAAAGTCTTGGACATGGGGGATAGGCTGGTCTTTGAGTAAGACGTGAATCCAGCAATGGGTGGTGTAAAAAGGGATTCCAATGTGGATTCAAAATATAATATTTTTAAATAGGTTATAAGCAAAGCACAGGAACGTAGTATACCATACAAATTTATTAGATCAAATACTAATGACCTAAAATGGATAACAAAGGATCTGAAGAACCTTATAGGTAGAAAGAGCTTGGTACAAAAGGATTAAGAATGGGGAAGTCGGTTAAACAACAAGAATTCGTACAACTTGTTAGAAATGTTAAAGAGATAAGGAGGGCAAAATGAAACTATGAAGTTCGTACTGCTGGGCAAGCAAAGAGAATTCCAATAGTTTTTTTTTCAATTATATCGAACAAAGATTAGAGAAAGGATAGGTACATAAAAATCGAGACAGGTCAGATAACGGATAATGACGAAGAGACTAGTAGTATTTTTAATAAATATTTTATCTCTTTAGTAAATACAAAGGAACTTAAGATTATACCTTCAGCTAAACAAGTCTGTGGGTGGGGGACGAGGATAGGTTGACTAGCATAATTACCAGGAAGGATGTTATTAAACAAATAGTTGAACTCTTAACAACAGATCCTCAATCCTCAGGGTCGGACGAGGTGTTTGCCAAGGTGCTTAAAGAACGCAAAGAGGAGCTTTGCAAACCAAAGTTTACCATATTTAATAAACAATTAAAATGTTGCAAGTGGAGTGACTAAAGGCACTGTCCTTGGACCTTTTATTTATAATATTTAACAACTATTTTGATTCAGGATTGAGCAGCAATATTTGTAAATTTTCCGATAAAAGAATCTGGAGGAAGTAAGTAATTATCAAAAGAAGGCACCAAACTGGGAAGGCTATGTAGCACCATCAAATGTGAGGAATAATCAGAGGGCGCTAAATATCACCAAGGATGCCAATACGAGAACAAAAACGCATAAGGCGAACGATATCAAAAGTATCAGAGTCACCAAGAATTCTATCGAGGGACAGGTGACCGCGAGGGGCGGTCGGAAAGCAAGACACACGCTCGTCCCGGAAGTCAGGACATTCAAGAAGGACATGCACGACCGTAAGAGGGACAATGCAATTAGGACAATAAGGAGCAGGGCGGCGCTCCATCAAGTGACCAGTTAAGCGAGTATGGCCAATACGCAACCTCGCCAGAGCAGTTTCCCATCGCCGGTTATGGTGATAGGAGGACGGCCACGAGGAAACACAACATTTCAGAGTAAGGAGTTTGTTACCAGTAACAGACGACCAAGAAGCCTGCCAACGGGTAAGGATGGAGGAATGGATAACCGGGTAAAAGTCGGAATATGGAATACCTTTACGAGAGATGGGACAAGAGCGGACAGCTTCCTTGGCGGCAGCATCCGCACGCTCATTTAAAGACACGCCAATATGGCTGGGAACCCAACAAAACTCAACCGACTTAAACTTACTGTGAACAAGAAACAGCCAATGCTGGATCTCGACAACTACTGGATGAACCGGATTAAAGGACCCGAGCGCCATGAGGGCACTACAAGAGTCAACAACTACCACAAAGGAAGACTGACAACGAGAAAGCAGGAGACGAAGAGCATAGAGAATAGCGTAAAGCTCCGCTGTAAAGATGCTAGTCTCCGGAGGTAAGCGACACATATAAGTGTGATCAGGAAAAACAACAGAGTAGCCAACACCGTCCGCAGACTTAGACCCATCGGTGAAGACAGAAACGGAGCGGGAGTGAGAAGAAAAGTGTTCAAGGAAAAGGCGTTTTAGAACCGTAGGAGAGGTAAAAGCTTTAGTGACGCGGGTCAAGGATGTACAAAACTGCGGAAGGGGGACGCTCCACGGGGGCAAAGAAGGAACCACACAAGGAGAAACATTAGAAACTCGAACGGAAAGAGAATCCTGTAAGCGAGATAACCGGACAGAAAGAGGGAGGTGGTGAAGAGGAACAGGACCTACAGGAGGGGTAAAAGTTAAAGCACGACAGACGCGAGAGGAAGGATGCTGCATGGACCGCGCAAGATAGAGAATACAGTAGCGATCACGGCGGTCCTGGAGAGATAGGAAGCCAGTGTCAACATACAAGCTAAGGACGGGAGTCGAACGAAATGCACCAGAACTGAGGCGCAGCCCAGTATGGTGCAAAGCATCAAGACGGCGAAGAGCAGAAGGAGAAGCAGAGAGTAAGCAGGGCAACCATAATCGAGCTTAGACAGGACGAGAGAGGAATGCAAAGCAAGGAGAGTGCGCCTATCCGCTCCCCAAGAAGTATGGGACAACACTCGAAGGAGGGTAAGGGCCTTAGAGCACTCAACACGGAGGTAAGAGATATGGGGAGACCAAGACAAACGAGTGTCAAGGAATAACCCCAAAAGCTTCGCGGAATCCTTGTACTCAATGGGATGTCCATAAAGTGACAAAGAGGGACGAAGAACGACCCGTTTTCCGAGTAAAAGACATGGCACAAGTCTTAGAAGTAGAGAACTTAAAGCCATGATCAGTGGCCCAAGACGACACGGCATCAATCGCAAGTGAAGCCGGAGCTGAAGGAAAGGCGAATCATCCCCTGACAGCAAAGGGTAAGATCATCAACATAGAGAGCGGAGAAGACACCTGAAGGAAGAGAGGAAAGAAGACCATTGAGGGCAACCAGAAAGAGAGTAGTGCTCAGAACACTACCTGGGGCACACCTTCGTATGCTGAAAAGAGAGCAGAGAGAGTGGTACAAGGCGCACCGAAAGGAACGACGAGAGAGGAAGCTGCGCGAGA
>WNGS01140569.1:23096-40212 GCA_020271785.1 Procambarus virginalis
ATAGGCACCAGTCAGCCTTAGCAAACTGCCACCGAAGGAAGGAAGGGGAGGGCGGAAAGAAAAAGGAAACGAAGATGGGGAAATGATCACTGTTGTGGAGGTCATCAAGAACCTGCCACGCGAAATCTAAGTAGAGAGACGACGAGCAAAGAGAAAGATCAAGACAGGAAAAGGTGCGAGTTCGAGAGTCCACATGAGTGGGCTCACCAGAATTCAGAAGAGATAGAAATGAAGCAAGGACGAACGGTTCGAGAAGACGGCCTCGGGTGTTTGTCAGAAAATCACCCCAGAGGGAATGTCGACAGTTGAAATCACCCAAAAGGAGCACCGGCTCTGGCAAGGAGTCCAGGAGGTGCTTAAGATCAGGAAGGGAAAGAGGGACATTTGGAGGGAGATAAATGGAACAGACTGTATATCATTAACCCACAAAAACACGGGCAGCAGAACAATGGAGAGGGGACGAAAGAAGTAGGGGGACGAAAGGAATATCAGAACGAATTAAGAGAGCAGTAGAGTTATGGGCCCCAGCAAGAGCCGGAGGGGGGGAGAAAGAAAGGAATAACCACGAAAGTGACCAGGACGAGCACCAAGCATGGGTTCCTGGAGACAAACACAAAGTGGCGTAAACTGTGTAATGAGAAGTTGGAGTTCATGGAAGTTGGCATAAAATCTACGAATATTCCACTGAAGAATAAACATTATCAAAGAGAAGGGACAGTAACAGAGAACAAGAAAGAAATAAAGGTAAAGAGGAACACAGTGTATTAAAGAATCTCAGGATCAGGGTCAGGAGCAGAGTCAGGATCAGGGTCAGGATCAGGAGCAGGGTCGGCAAAATCAGGGTTAGGGGGCATGGGTAAACTTAGTAAGGAGGGAGGGAAGCGAGCGAGAGAACAGACCAGAGGCGGACTAACGGGGTCCGGAGGAAGAGGAGACAACTGAGAGGGGCAGGCAAGGACAGTCGGAGAAGGTGGGGCAGAAAGCATGGAGTGCACCTCAGAAAGGGCAGCAAGAGAGAGGGAATCGGGGGCGGAAGAAACCTCCATAACAGAGACAGGGAGCTCGACTACTGAAACAGGAGGGGATGTAGCGACAGAGTCAGAGGGAGGTGGTGAGGAAGATTATGAAACCTTCTTACCCGCCGAGAGGAAGAAGGAGAGGAGCCAGGCTTACGTTTCTGACTCGAAGAGACAGGCGTTCCAGTAACAACGTACCGGGCGACAGACTCAATGGTCTCAGCGGGAGAGGAGGAACGAGAGCGAACAACACGAAGGTTGCTGGGAGGATGATGGATATCAGCCTGAACTGAAAGGTGGCGTGGCGGGTCAAGAGACTGGGGGGAGGGTCGGGAAGAAAGAGAGGGGGGAGATGGGGAAGAAGACAAAGGAGATATAGCAGACTGGGTAGGAAGGGGGGAAATCCCAGATGGAGAACCGGGAGGGAGACCATCTGGGGTAGGAGGCAAAGGAATAGGGGAGGTGGTGGTAGGTATGGTCGGGTTTAAGGCCTGGAAACGGTTGTGAGACTGAGGAAGACGGGAAAGACGAGGAGAGGTAGAACGTAACACGCGAGCATAGGAGACGCCCGCGAAAGGGGTGAGACAACAAACTTGGCGTCTCGCTTCAGGAAAAGACAGATGATCACGGTGCTTCAAGTTGAGGACGGCTTCCTCGAATTTGTAGTGCATACACGAGCGGGAGAAGGTAGGGTGGGCTTCACCGCAATTGAGGCAGCGAGCTTGGGGAGACGTGCACTCGGACTTAGAATGACTATCGTCCCCACACAAGGGGCACAGGTACACAGTACTGGTGCATTTTAGGACGCCGTGCCCGAACTTCCAACACTTATTGCATAGTCTAGGAGAGGGAATGTACTCCTGAACGGAGCATCTGGCACCAGCAAGAATAACAGAGGGCGGAAGGGCCCTACTATCAAAGGTGATTTTTACAACTCGAAGGGGCTGACGGCGATGACCACGAGGGGGTCGAGTAAATGTGTCCACCTGGAGGACAGAATGGCCTTGGGCTTCGAGGATATGTTTAATATCCTCCTGGCAATCTTTGAGGTCCCGAACACCAGTTGCAACATGGTGTGAGAGGAGAACAGTGCCAACACTGGCATTTAACCGAACGTTCTTGGAGACCCGGACAGGGGTCTCGCCAATGCAGGACAAAGCGGCTAAGCGAGTAGCTGCATCCTGAGAAGAAGCAGCGACGACACGCATACCGTAACTGGTGGAGTCAAAAGTAACATAGGCATCTACTGAATCAACAAGGTGTTTAAGGAGGGAGAAATCGTCAGGAGTAGAATCCAGATGGTGGAAATCAAAGTATTTAGCCCACGTAGCGGGACCAAACAAGACGTTGTAAGTACTATTACGGGGAGGGATCGTGCGAGTGCGGCCGTGGTGGGAACGGCGATGAGAACCCCCGGAGGTCACGGGGGTAAAAGGTGCAGTAGTCACAATGAGAGACGAAGCCGTGCCAGGGGACGAGGTAGTCACCACTGGGGGCCTGGGGCTCGACCCAACCACAGAGGGAGGGGAGCCAAGGGGAGTAGTCAGAGAAGCCAAAGGAGGAGCAAGGTCGGAGCCCAATGTAGCGGAGGCTACAGAGCCCTGGTTGGTTGATACCTGGTTGATGGGGTTCTGGGAGTTCTTCTACTCCCCAAGACTTGTGAGAACTTGGTCCACCAGGCTGTTGCTTGGAGCGGCCCGCAGGCCTACATACCCACCACAGCCCGGCTGGTCCGGAACTTCTCTTAGAAAACAGTCTAGTTTTCTCTTCAAGATGTCCACGGTTGTTCCGGCAATATTTCTTATAGTCGCTGGCAGGATGTTGAACAACCGCGGACCTCTGATGTTTATACAGTGCTCTCTGATTGTGCCTATGGCACCTCTGCCCTTCACTGGATCAATCTTGAATTTTCTTCCATATCGTTCACTCCAGTACGTTGATATTTTACTGTGCAGATTTGGGACCTGGCCCTCCAGTATTTTCCATGTGTATATTATTTGGTATCTCTCACGTCTTCTTTCTAGAGAGTACAGTTGGAGAGCTTTGAGACGATTCCAATAATTTTGGTGCTTTATCTCGTCTATGCGTGCTGTATATGTTCTCTGTATTCCTTCTATTTCAGCAATCTCTCCTGCTCTGAAGGGGGAAGTGAGTACTGAGCAGTACTCGAGACGGGACAACACAAGTGACTTGAAGAGTACAACCATTGTGATGGGATCCCTGGATTTGAAAGTTCTCGTATTCCATCCGATCATTTTTCTGGCTGATGCAATATTTGCTTGGTTATGCTCCCTAAACGTTAGATCGTCTGACATCATTATTCCCAAATCCTTGACATGCTGTTTTTCTACTATGGGAAGATTCGATTGTGTTTTGTACCCTGTATTATGTTTCTGATCCTCATTTTTGCCGTACCTGAGTACCTGAAATTTATCACCGTTAAACATCATGTTATTTTCTGCTGCCCAATCGAAAACTTTGTTGACATCTGCTTGTAGTTTTTCAATGTCTTCAGCAGAGGTAATTTTCATGCTGATTTTTGTGTCATCTGCAAAGGACGACACGAAGCTGTGACGTGTATTTTTGTCTATATCTGATATGAGAATAAGGAACAGTAGCGGTGCAAGGACTGTACCCTGAAGAACAGAGCTTTTAACATCGCTTGGACTCGATTTTATCTGATTGACTGTTACTCTGTGTTCTGTTCGACAGGAAATTGAGTATCCAGCGTCCTACTTTTCCAGTTATTACCATTGACCTCATTTTGTGAGCTATCACCCCATGGTACCTTTTGTCGAACGCCTTTGCAAAGTCTGTGTATACAACATCCGCATTTTAATTTTCTTCTAGAGCTTTTGTGATTTTGTCATAGTGGTTGAGTAACTGTGACAGACAGGATCTTCCCGCTCTAAATCCATGTTGTCCTGGATTGTGCAATTCTCTGTTTTCCATAAAACTAGAAATTTGATTCCTAATCACTCTTTCAAACACTTTTATTATGTGTGATGTTAGTGCAACTGGCCTATATTTTTTTGCCAAGGCTTTACTCCCCCCTTGTGCAACGGAGCTATATCTGCAGATTTAAGTGCTGCTGGTATGATTTAAGTGCTGGCCCGGTCTTCCAACACGGACCGACTCGGGGGCTTGGTCGCCCACCCCACGAGCCTAAGAAGGTAAAGCAGAAACGGGAAACAGTATTTATCATCGCTACAAAAAGGAATATTTATTCACGAATGTGCCCCCACACCCACCATGGAGCCACAATTAGAGGCAGGACACCCAACAAGAAGCTATCGCCGATCATGCCGGGGCCTCCCAGGGGTGCGTCGTGAGTATACGCCCCACAAACGCCACCTTAAGAACCGACAGTCCGTCGAGATCGGGTTCAGTGACGAAAGTGGGATTAACAATAAAAGGTTCCCCTCGCTCTCTACGTTGGGTACTACAGTTCTACGGGTGCAAGGGTATGCCTCCCCAAGCACCCAGGCGTCAAAATAGAGGAAGTCCAAAGGAATAATCAAAACAAGCAAAAGGTCAGCAGGAAACGGCAAGCAGATAGGAGAAGAGGGGGGGAGAAAAACGAAACAGAAGGAAAAGGAAAAGGTACTCAGCAAAATTTGAGAGGACAGCTGCAGGAGCACAAGGCTACAAAAGGACAGAGGACTGTCCCAAGGAGCATCACACTCTGGCAGCCGCCCACTAAGCCCCCCCTCACGGCAGCAACGAGCTGAGCTTGAAACTGTGGAAATGAATGACCAAGTGTGCTGGCTGCTGAAGGAAACCACGTTGGTTTCATTTTGGATACAAATGTCCATGGAAATTCAGAATGGAAACAATTATAGTTGAACATGCAGAGGAGTGTAAGAATCTGTGGTGAGAGTGATGGACACAGCCTTGACAACTATACTTCAGAGAATGTAAACATGTAAACCTTGAGAATGTAGGACAACAAAAAGTCTTCAGAATCTTTCACACCGCTATTGAGCAACACTTGTAATACATTAGGAACAAAATAGTTGTAGAAAAACAATTTATTATAAAAACCTATGTGTTTAAAACCTAATATTGGCCAGCAGAGTAAGGACATTTACATTGACCAGCAGAGTAAGGACATTTACAGTGACCAGCAGAGCAAGGACATTTACAGTGACCAGCAGAGCAAGGACATTTACAGTGACCAGCAGAGCAAGGACATTTACATTGACCAGCAGAATTGGGATGGCAAGTAAGTAATTATCAAAAAAAGCCACCAAACTGTGATTTGGGATGGCAAGAATCTGCGTGTCTATCAAGCCAGTGCTGAGATTTAAACGTCTTCGAGCAGTAGGGACATTTGATTAATTTCCAGTCGTTTCTATCTTCGCGATCCCTCTTCTTACTGGTGGCTTCAACAGCTTGAACGATGACTTCAGTGTCATTTCCTTCGTTCGTTACCGTATCTGACGCATTGTTGGAAGAGAGAGCATTCGGTTCGTTGTGATTTATATGTAGCCGATAGTTCACCTCCTCCAAAGGCAGCTTCATGGTGACTATATTTTCACTGCTCCGTTGATCGGCTGATTTGGCGAATGAATGTTGTTGGTTGACCGAGGTCTCATTGCATAGCCTGACGTCTTGCTCCGGTCGTAATTGTAAATATTGTAACTGTTGGTGGTCACCCGAGTGCTGATTATGGGTTGTACTGCACTGATGGTTCATCGTTAAAAAATTATGTGAGTCATGTTGGTCGATTTGGAGCCGAGTGTTTTCAGGTTGCGAAACACTCATTATATTTTCGACTGGTGGCTGGTAAGATTGAAACGTGTAAGTGTCTGTTTTGCGTTTATCCTGTTAAATGAAGGTGGGAGTGTTTTTCTATAATGTTGGGATTCTGGCTCTTGCCTGTCGGTAGGTTGGATTGGTATTGGCATACTG
Source organism: Procambarus virginalis (assembly GCA_020271785.1). Taxonomy (NCBI): domain Eukaryota; kingdom Metazoa; phylum Arthropoda; class Malacostraca; order Decapoda; family Cambaridae; genus Procambarus; species Procambarus virginalis. The sequence goes on from WNGS01140569.1 coordinate 29,027, forward strand.
TAGATTGAGACGTTCCCAGTTGATTGTCTGTTTAATTTTGATTCGGTATTTGAGCCGATATTGTTGAAGCACATTTTCGACTTGAAGACAATCGATTTTTTGTTTCCTGATGAATGCGAAGCTGAACTCTGATTGGCTGGTAACCGCAAATCATCAATTGGAGTCTGCTCGTCCGAGGAACGTACGTCTAAAATCCGGTTGACTGGTAACTTCTGCAGTGAAAAAAATTCAATGTTAAATACTGAAACAAATTAAAATATGTGAGTAAATAAGCAAAAACCTAATACAAGACTTTATAGGACGCCGAATTTGGGCAGAAATATAGCTTGAGAATAAAAAAAAGATTTAATCACACTGAAATCGCAATGGTATGACATATCAATGAAAATAATTTTGAGGCAATGAACCCGCGTTCTGTCGATTCCCAGATACCTGTCTCAACTGATTCGTGGTCTCCAGAATCTTAAAGTGAATTTGGTTTTGTGCTGGGCGATTTTTTTTTGTATCATGGCCGAGTCGGTTAAGTCTGGTGTCTGGATTAGTCTGAGAATCACCAGAATGCGCGTCAAGTCACTCCATTGCCTCAAAAGGATTTAGAAGTGCTTTAATATTTGCTAATATCAATAAAGTTTTTTTAAATGTTTGTTGAATGAAGTGGGTTAAGGAAAAAGGTTTGCCAAGTCAGAAGTCCGCCATGACTGTTAGCAATATCAAAACATTTCAAGGAATGTACAGAAGTAAGTAATTATCTAAAGAAGGCACCAAACCGGAAAGGCTATATAGCACCCTCAAATGTGCGGGATAATCAGAGGGCACTAAATATCATCAAGGATGCCAATACAAAAACAGAAATGCATAAGGCGAACGATATCAATAGTATCTCATTCACCAAGCATTCTATCGAGGGACAAGCGACCATTGGGAAACGGACGGAAAACAAGATACACACTCGTCCCGAAAGTCAGGACATTTAACAAGGATATGCTCGACCGTAAGAGGGACAATGCAATTTGGAAAATAAGGAGCAGGGCGGCGCTCCATTAAGTGACCATGAGTTAAGCGAGTATGGCCAATACGCAACCTCGCATGAGCCGTTTCCCATCGCCAGTTATGGTAGTAAGACTGCCACGAGGACACAACTCAAGAGTACGCAGTTTGTTACCAGTAACAGAAGACCAACAAGTCTACCATTGGGTAAGGATTGAGGAATGAATAACCTGGTAAAAGTCGGAATAAGGAATACCTTTATGAGAGATGGGACAAGAGTGGACAGCTTCCCCAGCGGCAGCATCTGCACGCTCATTTAAAGAGACACCAATATGGCTGGGAACCCAACAAAACTCAACTGACTTAAATTTACTGTCAACAAGAAACAGCCAATGCTGGATCTCGACAACCACTGGATGAACCGGATTAAAGGACCCGAGAGCCATGAGGGCACTACGAGAGTCAACAACAACTACAAAGGAAGATTGACAACGAGAAAGCAGGAGACGAAGTGCATAGAGAATAGCATAAAATCCCGCCGTGAAGATGCTGATCTCCGGAGGTAAGCAACACAAAAGTGCAATCAGGAAAATCAACAGAGTAGCCTACACCGTCCGCAGACTTAGACCCATCGGTGAAGACGGAAATGAAGCGGGAGCGAGAAGAAAAGTGCTCAAGGAAAAGGCATTTTAGAACCGTAGGAGGGGTAAAAGCTTTAGTGATGCAGGTTAAAGATGTACAAAACTGTGTAAGGGGGGACTCTCCACGGGGGGAAAAGAAGGAACAACACAAGTAGAAATATTAGAAATACGAACTGAAAGAGAATCCTGTAAGCGAGATAACTGGACAGAAAGAGGGAGGTGGTGAAGAGGAACAGGAACCACAGGAGGGGTATAACTTACAGCGCGACAGAGGCGAGACGAAGAATGATGCAAGGACCGCGCAAGATAACGAAGACAGTAGCGATCACGGCAGTCCTGGAGAGATAGGAAACGAGTGTCAACATACAAGCTGATGACGGGAGTCAAACGAAGGCACCAGAACTGAGGAGCAACCCAGTATGGTAGTATCAAGACGGCGAAGCAAGCATCAAGCAAAGTATCAAGACGGCGAAGAGTAGAAGGAGAAGCAGACGAGTAAGTAGGGCAACAATAATCGAGCTCAGACAGGACGAGAGAGGAATGTAAAGTGAGTAGAGTGCACCTATCCGCTCCCCAAGAAGTATTAGACAATACCCGAAAGAGGGTAAGGGTCTTAGAGTATTTAACACGGAGCTAAGAGGTGTGGGGCGACCAAGACAAACGAGTGTCAAAAATCAACCCCAAAAGCTTAGCGGAATTCATGTACACAATGGGGTGACCATAAAGCGACAAATAAGGACTAAAAACAACACTCTTCCGAGTAAAAGTCATAACACAAGTCTTAGATGTAAACAACCTGAAGCCATGATCAGTGGCCCACGACGACACTGCACCAATCACAAGTTGAAGCCGGCGTTGAAGGAGAGGCGAATCATCACCCTGACAGCAAAGCGTAAGATGGTCGACATAAAGAGCGGAGAAGACGCCTGAAGGAAGAGAGTTAAGAAGACCATTTAGGGCAACCAGAAAAAAAAGAGTTGTGCTCAGAACACTACTCTGGGGTACACCTTCGTATTGCTGAAAAGAGGCAGAGAAAGCGGCTTTCAGGAAAGCCTCTCCTGAAAGGAACGACGAGATTGAAAGCTGCGGAAAAAGAGAGGGAGATTACCACGAAGGCCAATGGAATGAAACTGGGATAGAATATGATATCGCAAAATGGTGTCATAAGCCTTTTCCAGGTCAAAACGGACGGCAACAACGGAGGTCTTCGCAGCAAAAGCAATACGAATATAGACCTCCAAGTTCACCAGGACATCTGTTGTGCTGCGGCACTTGCGGAAACCAAATTGAGAAGGGGAGAGGAGGTGATGGTGTTCCAGGAACCACAGCAAACGAACATTAACCATACGCTCAAAGTTTGCAGACACAACTTGTGAGGGCAATAGGGTGAAAGTCCTTAGGGGATGTTCCCAGAGACCCTGGTTTGCGAACAAAGAGGACAACGGCATCGTGCCAGTCCTCAGAGACTAAATACGACTCCCAGATCTGATTATACTGACTCAGTAAATACTGAGACGTGCACGGAGGAAGATTGCGAAGCATCTCATAATGAATGCCATCGGAGCCCGCCGCCGAAGAGCCGCAGAGGGCCAGGGCAGAACGCAGTTCAGAGAGAGAGAGAGAGAGAGAAGGGATCGTTATAGGGAAGTCGAAGACGAGTGCAGAAATCGATAGGACGAGATTCAAGGACAGGTTTACGAAGAAGGAAAGATTGGGGAAGATGAATACTAGAGCTAACAGAAGAAAAGTGGGAACCCAGTTTGGTAGCAACCTGCAATGGGTCCGCCACAATAGTACCACGGAGGTGAAGGACCGGTGAAACATCGGGAACGAACTTACCTGCAGCTTTCAGCTATCTTGCAGATACGCTTTCAGATCTGTCACAGAGGAGTTTCGGACGTAATGGTGGAGACATAAGATGCCCAACATTCACGTTTAGCAATACGGATGGCCCTACGGGCCACTGCACTCGCCTTCCGAAAGAAAAGAAAAGAATCGGCCGTCTGCCGACGGCGGTGTCTCCTCCAGGCTGCACGCTTACAGCGGACAGCCCGAGCACAGCCTGCATTCCACCAGGGAACGCACTTCCGTGGACCCCGAGAGGAAGAGCGAGGAATAGAGTGGAGGGCAGCATCGAAGACAGTGTCATGAAAAAGAAGGAGAAAGCGAGGGCGAGGTCAGAAAGAGCAGCACTGAGGGTAAATTGGTACCAGTCCGCTTTAGCAAACTCCCACCTAGGGAAGGAGAGGGGAGAGTGAAAAGAGAAAAAGGTAACAAGGATGGGGAAATGGTCACTGCTATGGAGGTCATCAAGAACCTGCCACATGAAATCTAAGTAGAGAGAAGACGAGCAAAGAAAGATCAAGACAGGAAAGGATGCGAGTCCGAGAGTCCAAATGCGTGGGCACAGCAGAATTCAGAAGTGACAGTGAAGGAGTGAGGATAAACGGCTCAAGAAGGCGACCTCAGGTGTTCGTCAGAATATCACCCCAAGGGACTGACGACAATTGAAATCACCCAGCAGGAGTACAGGCTCCGGCAAGGAGTCCAGTAGGCGTTTCAGATCAGGAAAAGAAAGCGAGACACTCGGGGGGAGATAAATAGAACAAACGGGTTTGAGCGGAGGTTACAGAGCCCGGTCTTCCAACACGGACCAACTCCGGGGCTAGGTCGCCCACCCACAAGCCTGAGAAGGTAAAGGAGGAACAGAATGCAACATGGGTACGAAAAAGAAACATTCACGAATGTGCCAACATTCCCACCATGGAGCCACAATTAAAGGCAGGACACCCAACAAGAAGCTATCGCGATCATGCCAGGGCCTCTTTGGGGTGCGTCGTGAGTGTACGCCCCCACAAAACGCCACCTTAAGAACCGTCAGTCCGTCGAGATCGGGTCAGTGACGAAAGGATGATGACAATAAAAGGTTCCACTCGCTCTCGACGTTGGGTACTACAGTTTTACAGGTGCAAGAGTATGCCTCATAAAGCACCCGGGCGTCAAAATAGAAGAAGTCCAAAGGAATAAACAAAACAAGCAAAAGGTTGGCAGGAAACGACAAGCAGATAGGAGAAGAGAGGGGGAGAAAAACGAAATAAAAGGAAAAGGAAAAGTCGTTCAGCATAATTAGAGAGGACAGCAGCAGGAGCACAAGGCTACAAAGAACAGAAGACTGTCCCAAGGAGCATCACACTCCGGCAGCCGCCAACTAAGCCCCCCCTTCACGGCATCAACGAGCTGAACGGGGAGGGGGGTTCAACAGCTTGAACGATGACTTCAGTGTTAGTTCCTTCGTTCGTTACCGTAGCTGACGTATTGTTGAAGGACAGAGCATTCGGTTCGTTGTGATTTATATGTAGCCGATAGTTCACCTCCTCCAATGGCAGCTTCATGGTGACTCTATTTTCACTGTTCCGTTGATCGGCTGATTTGGCGAATGAATGTTGTTGGTTGACCGAGGTCTCGTTGCATAGCCTGACGTCTTGCTCCGGTTGCCATTGTAAATTTTGTAACTGTTGGTGGTCACCTGAGTGCTGATTATGGGTTGTACTGCACTGATGGTTCATCATTAAAATATTATGTGGGTCATGTTGGTCGATTTGGAGCCGAGTGTTTTCAGGTTGCGCAACACTCATAATATTAGCGACTTGTTCCTTGGTAAGATACAGTTTTTCGTATGCTATTTTCCCTTCATCCCTGTTAAGTGAGAGTGTTTTTCTATAATGTTGGGATTCTGGCTCTTGCCTGTCGGTAGGTTGGATTGGTATTGGCATACTGTAGATTGAGACGTTCCCAGTTGATTGTCTGTTTAATTTTGATTCGGTATTTGAGCCGATATTGTTGAAGCACATTTTCGACTTGAAGACAATCGATTTTTTGTTTCCTGATGAATGCGAAGCTGAACTTTGATTGGCTGGTAACCGCAAATCATCAATTGGAGTCTGCTCGTCCGAGGAACGTACGTCTAAAATCCGGTTGACTGGTAACTTCTGCAGTGAAAACTGTTGGTGGTCACCTGAGTGCTGATTATGGGTTGTACTGCACTGATGGTTCATCATTAAAATATTATGTGGGTCATGTTGGTCGACTTGGAGCCGAGTGTTTTCAGGTTGCGCAACACTCATAATATTAGCGACTTGTTCCTTGGTAAGATACAGTTTTTCGTATGCTATTTTCCCTTCATCCCTGTTAAGTGAGAGTGTTTTTCTATAATGTTGGGATTCTGGCTCTTGCCTGTCGGTAGGTTGGATTGGTATTGGCATACTGTAGATTGAGACGTTCCCAGTTGATTGTCTGTTTAATTTTGATTCGGTATTTGAGCCGATATTGTTGAAGCACATTTTCGACTTAAGACAATCGATTTTTGTTTCCTGATGAATGCGAAGCTGAACTTTGATTGGCTGGTAACCGCAAATCATCAATTGGAGTCTGCTCGTCCGAGGAACGTACGTCTAAAATCCGGTTGACTGGTAACTTCTGCAGTGAAAACTGTTGGTGGTCACCTGAGTGCTGATTATGGGTTGTACTGCACTGATGGTTCATCATTAAAATATTATGTGGGTCATGTTGGTCGACTTGGAGCCGAGTGTTTTCAGGTTGCGCAACACTCATAATATTAGCGACTTGTTCCTTGGTAAGATACAGTTTTTCGTATGCTATTTCCCTTCATCCCTGTTAAGTGAGAGTGTTTTTCTATAATATTGGGATTCTGGCTCTTGCCTGTCGGTAGGTTGGATTGGTATTGGCATACTGTAGATTGAGACGTTCCCAGTTGATTGTCTGTTTAATTTTGATTCGGTATTTGAGCCGATATGTTGAAGCACATTTTCGACTTTAAGACAATCGATTTTTTGTTTCCTGATGAATGCGAAGCTGAACTTTGATTGGCTGGTAACCGCAAATCATCAATTGGAGTCTGCTCGTCCGAGGAACGTATGTCTAAAATCCGGTTGACTGGTAACTTCTGCAGTGAAAAAAATTCAATGTTAAATACTGAAACAAATTAAAATATGTGAGTAAATAAGCAAAAACCTAATACAAGACTTTATAGGACGCCGAATTTGGGCAGAAATATAGCTTGAGAATAAAAAAAAGATTTAATCACACTGAAATCGCAATGGTATGACATATCAATGAAAATAATTTTGAGGCAATGAACCCGCGTTCTGTCGATTCCCAGATACCTGTCTCAACTGATTCGTGGTCTCCAGAATCTTAAAGTGAATTTGGTTTTGTGCTGGGCGATTTTTTTTTGTATCATGGCCGAGTCGGTTAAGTCTGGTGTCTGGATTAGTCTGAGAATCACCAGAATGCGCGTCAAGTCACTCCATTGCCTCAAAAGGATTTAGAAGTGCTTTAATATTTGCTAATATCAATAAAGTTTTTTTAAATGTTTGTTGAATGAAGTGGGTTAAGGAAATAAGGTTTGCCAAGTCAGAAGTCCGCCATGACTGTTAGCAATATCAAAACATTTCAAGGAATGTACAGAAGTAAGTAATTATCTAAAGAAGGCACCAAACCGGAAAGGCTATATAGCACCCTCAAATGTGCGGGATAATCAGAGGGCACTAAATATCATCAAGGATGCCAATACAAAAACAGAAATGCATAAGGCGAACGATATCAATAGTATCTCATTCACCAAGCATTCTATCGAGGGACAAGCGACCATTGGGAAACGGACGGAAAACAAGATACACACTCGTCCCGAAAGTCAGGACATTTAACAAGGATATGCTCGACCGTAAGAGGGACAATGCAATTTGGAAAATAAGGAGCAGGGCGGCGCTCCATTAAGTGACCATGAGTTAAGCGAGTATGGCCAATACGCAACCTCGCATGAGCCGTTTCCCATCGCCAGTTATGGTAGTAAGACTGCCACGAGGACACAACTCAAGAGTACGCAGTTTGTTACCAGTAACAGAAGACCAACAAGTCTACCATTGGGTAAGGATTGAGAAATGAATAACCTGGTAAAAGTCGGAATAAGGAATACCTTTATGAGAGATGGGACAAGAGTGGACAGCTTCCCCGGCGGCAGCATCTGCACGCTCATTTAAAGAGACACCAATATGGCTGAGAACCCAACAAAACTCAACTGACTTAAATTTACTGTCAACAAGAAACAGCCAATGCTGGATCTCGACAACCACTGGATGAACCGGATTAAAGGACCCGAGAGCCATGAGGGCACTACGAGAGTCAACAACAACAACTACAAAGGAAGATTGACAACGAGAAAGCAGGAGACGAAGTGCATAGAGAATAGCATAAAATCCCGCCGTGAAGATGCTGATCTCCGGAGGTAAGCGACACATAAGTGCAATCAGGAAAATCAACAGAGTAGCCTACACCGTCCGCAGACTTAGACCCATCGGTGAAGACGGAAATGAAGCGGGAGCGAGAAGAAAAGTGCTCAAGGAAAAGGCATTTTAGAACCGTAGGAGGGGTAAAAGCTTTAGTGATGCAGGTTAAAGATGTACAAAACTGTGTAGGGGGGACTCTCCACGGGGGGAAAAGAAGGAACAACACAAGTAGAAATATTAGAAATACGAACTGAAAGAGAATCCTGTAAGCGAGATAACTGGACAGAAAGAGGGAGGTGGTGAAGAGGAACAGGAACCACAGGAGGGGTATAACTTAAAGCGCGACAGAGGCGAGACGAAGAATGTTGCAAGGACCGCGCAAAATAGCGAAGACAGTAGCGATCACGGCAGTCCTGAAGAGATAGGAAACGAGTGTCAACATACAAGCTGATGACAGGAGTCAAACAAAAGGCACCAGAACTGAGGAGCAACCCAGTATGGTAGTATCAAGACGGCGAAGCAAGCATCAAGCAAAGTATCAAGACGGCGAAGAGTGGAAGGAGAAGCAGACGAGTAAGTAGGGCAACAATAATCGAGCTCAGACAGGACGAGAGAGGAATGTAAAGTGAGCAGAGTGCACCTATCCGCTCCCCAAGAAGTATTAGACAATACCGGAAAGAGGGTAAGGGTCTTAGAGTATTTAACAAGGAGCTAAGAGATGTGGGGCGACCAAGACAAACGACTGTCAAAAATCAACCCCAAAAGCTTAGCAGAATCCATGTACACAATGGGGTGACCATAAAGCGAAAAAGAAGGACGAAGAACAACACGCTTCCGAGTAAAAATCATAGCACAAGTCTTAGATGTAAAGAACCTGAAGCCATGATCAGTGGCCCACGACGATACATCAATCACAAGTTGAAGCCGGCGTTGAAGGAGAGGCGAATCATCACCCTGACAGCAAAGGGTAAGATCGTTGACATAAAGAGCTGAGAAGACGCTTGAAGGAAGAGAGGAATGAAGACCATTGAGGGCAAACAGAAAAAGAGTAGTGCTCAGAATACTACCCTAGGGCACACCTTCGTATTGCTGAAAAGAGGCAGAGAAAGCGGTACCAAACCTCACCTGAAAGGAACGAAGAGAGAAAGCTGCGGATAAAGAGAGGGAGATTAAGATGAAGGCCAAAGGAATGAAGCTGGGATAGAATATGATATCGCCAAGTGGTGTCGTAAGCCTTTTTCAGGTCAAAACGGACGGCAACAACGGAGGTCTTCGCAGCAAAAACAGTATGAAGATAGACCTCCAAGTTCACCAGGACATCTGTTGTGCTGCAGAACTTGCGGAAACCAAATTGAGAAGGGGAGAGGAGGTGATGGTGTTCTAAGAAACACATCAGATGAACGTTAACTATACGTTCAAAGAGTTTGCAAACACAACTTGTAAGAGCAATAGGGCGAAAATCCTTATGGGATGTTCCCAGAGACCCTGGTTTGCAAACAGGAAGGACAACGGCATCAAGCCAGTCCTAAGGGACTAACGCCGACTCCCAGATCCGATTATACAGACTCAGTAAATACCGAGACGTGCATATAGGGAGATGGCGAAGCATTTCATGAATGCCATCGGAGCCCGCCACCGTAGAGCCCGTCACCGCAGAGGGCCAGGGCAGACCGAAGTTCAGAGAGAGAGAAGGGGTTGTTATAGGGAAGATGAGTACAGAAATCCAAAGGACAAGAATCAAGGACAGGTTTACGAAGAAAGAAAGATTGCCGAAGATGAAAACCAGAGCTAACAGAAGAAAAGTGGGAACCCAGTTCGGTAGCAACCTGCAACGGGTCCACCACAAGAGTACCACAGAGGTGAAGGACCGGTGAGACATCAGGAATGAACTTATCTGCTATCATGCGGATATGCATCCAGATCTGTGGCAGAGGATTTTTGGATGTAATGGTGGAGACACAAGACTCCTAACATTCACGTTTAGCCTTACAGATGGCCCTACGGGCCACTGCACTCGCCTTCCGAAATAAAAGAAAAGAATCAGCCTTCTGCCGGCGGCGGTGTCTCTTCCAGGCTGCACGCTTACAGCGGACAGCCCGAGCAAAGTTTATTCCACCAGGGAACGCACTTCCGTGGGCCCCGAGAGGAAGAGCGAGGAATAGAGCAGAGGGCAGCGTCGAAGACGGTGTTATGAAAAAGGAGGAGGGAGCGAGGGAGAGGCAGAAGGGAGAGGTCAGAAAGAGCAGCACTGAGGGTAAATAGGTTCCAGTCTGCCTTAGCAAACTGCCACCTAGGGAAGGAGAAGGGAGGGTGAAAAGAGAAAAATGTAACAAGGATGGGGAAATGGTCACTGCCATGGAGGTCATCAAGAACCTGCCACGTGAAATCTAGGTAAAGAGAAGACGAGCAAAGAGAAAGATAAAGACAGGAAAGGGTGCGAGTCCGAGAGTCCAAATGCGTGGGCTCAGCAGAATTCAGAAGTGACAGTGAAGAAGAATCAAGAAAGCAAAAGAGTTAGAAGCCCCAGCAACAGCTGGGGGGGGGGGGAGGAATAGACACGTAAGCACCAGGACGAGCACCAAGCATCGGCTCCTGGAGACAGACAAGGGGCGAAAACCGCGTAATCAGAAGTTGTAGTTCGAGGCAATTGGCATAATAACCATGAACGTTCCATTGAAGAATAGACATCGACGAAAAGAGGAAGGGCAGCAACAGAGAACAACGAAGAAACAAAGGTGAAAAGGAAACACAGCACGTTAAAGAAGCGCAGGATTAGGGTCAGGGTCAGCGAAGTCAGGGTTAGGGGGCTTGGGTAAACTGAGTAAAGAAGGAGGGAAGGTAGCTAGAGGACTGACCAGGGGCCGGACGAGTAGGGTCCAGAGGAAGAAGAATGGGGGATAACTGAGGGTCAAGGACAGCAGCAAGAGGGACAGAAACAAGGGGATGCACTTCAGTAAGGGCACCAACCGAGAGGGAAGCGAGGGCCAAAGGGACCTCCATAGCAAGAACAGGGTGCGTAACCACCGAAACGGAAGGGGACGGAGCGAGAGAGTCAGAAGTAGGGGGCGAGGAAGAAAGGGAAGCCTTTTTACTCGCCGGGGAGGAGGAAGAAAAGGAGCCAGGCTTATGCTTCTAACTCAAAGAGACAGGTGTCCCAGCAACTATGTACTGGGCAACGGATTCCAGCATCTCAACGGGAGAAGATGAACGAGAGCATACACGACGGCCGTTGGGAGAGCGATGGACATCAGCT
>WNGS01140577.1:0-14736 GCA_020271785.1 Procambarus virginalis
TAGTAGTACGACTAGTACTACTACTACTAGAACTCCTACTACCGCTAATAACTTAAGTAGTAGCACTGATTAGGCCTGATAATCAAGCCAAAAGACTGGAAAGGGGACACAAAATTATAAAGAAAATCTAGTAACTTTCATCATAATAATAACATTGTAATACAACCTTAAACAAACAGCAAGAAAGTACATGTTAATGAGTTAGAATTATTCCTCAAGAAAAAATACTAACGTTTGTCTCCCATGTATTTTATATATAATTCCGCTAAAATTCGCGTATAATTCCAGTATAGTCCGAGTATAATACCTGTATAATATGAACAATCCCATTAGGATATTTTGCAAAGCTGAAAGAGTTAGGAAACTATTATTCTTTTTAATTACTTTTTTGCAATTTAATCTCAACGATGAGGCTTAGTATAATTAACAGAAGTTAATGAAGTTATCCTTAAAAGAGACTGGCACTGGTCTTTTTCTATGTTTTTTTTTTACAAGTTGATTTAATATGGGTTGAATGTTAGGGACGATGTTCTTTGTGAGGATGTTGGGTAGGAGGATGTTGGGTAGGAGGATGTTCAGAAGAATATTTTGGATAATGTTGAGTGAGGCTTTTGCCATATGTTGTCAAACGAATGATGAATCTTGGATTAATGGTGAGCTTTAAATTATTTTATTGCTTACTGGATTGTTGATAAACTTAGAAAAGTATTGGTTTAATGTTGAAAGGTTACGTGTAATGTTGAATTTTTATGATAAATGTTCAAGTATGTTAGAGAATGTTGGAGCGTTTTGACGAGTTAGGGATTGTATTGATAAACGTAAAAATTACAGTTTGAAGAAATGTTGGCGAATGTTGAAATAGTTTGGAGATTTTTAAATGTTTTGAGAATGTTGAAATGCTGGAGAATTTTTAAATGTTAGAAAATTGTGAGATGTTGGCGGATGGTGGGATGTGTTTTGCAAATATGGGAAATAACTTTGGCAGTTTGCAAATTATCCTTAATTCTTGTCCTGTTTGGTGAATTACTGAGAATGTTTGTTTAATACAAGTAAAGTGCAAGCACATTTTGGAAAGTGATCTGAAGATTATTTGAGAGATGTGTGGAAAGGTTGAGAACCGGTGGTAAATGTTTGTTAAGTGATGGTGAAATGTTGAAGAGTGGCTGGTGCAATGTTTGAGAGTGGTGATATATGTTGGAGAGTAGTAGCAATTGTTGGAGAACAGTGATGAATCTCGGATAGTGGTAATGGAATGTAGGAGAGAGGTGGTGAATCTTTGAAATTAGTATTGAATGTTGAAGAGTGTTAGCAGTGTGGAGAGTGTCAAGATATGTAGAAACTGTTTGAAATATGTTGGAAATGTATAATTAATAGAATGAGTGTTGGATAATGTTAAATAATGATGGAGTGTTAAGCAACATTGAAAAGTAGCTTCGGCGAGGATGTTGGAGAATGGTAGCTAAGGTTTAAGTGTCTTTAAAATCCGTATGTGAGAATGTTGGAGACTGTTAATATGTTTGCTTCAAAAATGTTGTGAGTGCCGCTGAATGTTGGCTAGTGTGTGTTCAGCTTTCGGGATATGTTTACAAGAGCTTTATGGAACATTGAAAGTAGGTTGATCTATGCTGGTAGTTATGCTGGGAAGGAAAAATTCATACCAGTGTGCTTTTATCTCGAATTAAAAAAAAAAATACATATCGCGGTGCGATAAAAAAAAAGTTGTTTTCTGGTAATTGAGAATGTGCAGTAAAAGAAGAATATCATAAAAATACCTGTGAATGAAATGAAAGGAAGAAGTAAAAAAAGCTTTAGAAAGAGGTGTTTAATATGAAGAAAGACTGACAAAAGAAACGCTGCATCAGGGATCAGGGGACGTTGTTTGTGAAACACAGATGATCTTGTACACACCAGAGCAAACGAAAAAAAAAAAACAAAAAGCCCTAAAATACGGTGAAAAAACAAGTAGATTGTACCTCACTCGTTGTTAATTGGTTCATTCTCGCTTGACTAAATTGAAGACACAATTTCAGCAAACAGGAGGAGCGGGGTTGGATATGGTGGGGAAAGGCAAGGGGTAAATGTTAGTTGTTGAAGGTGGGCAAGGGTGGTGTGGGTAGGAGTGTGTGTGTTTCGTGTTACATTTTCGTGTTCTCGGCATCTATACTCTGGCTTCATCCTCTTCTCTCCTCATCTCTCTCTCTCTTCTCTCTTCCTCTCTCTCTCTCTCTCTCGCTGCTCTTCTCTCTCTCAGAAAGCTTCATTGATTCCTTAACCGATAAATCACCAAAAAAACTCTAATGATTCGACCATACACAGTATTATAACCACTTCACCAGCGATTACCATATCGGATTGGAATCCAACACCTCACCGAATCATCAATCCATACAGGTCATACTACTATATTGGAGAGAGAGCGAGAGAGGAGAGGAGGAGAGATAGAGAGAAGAGGAGAGAGAGAGAGATAGAGAGGAGAGGAGAAGAGAGAGAGAGAGAGAGAGAGAGAGAGAGAGAGAAGAGGGAGAGGGAATCGACATTTAGATTTAAGCTAGAGTACATATAAATAATATATATATATAATATATATATATATAATAGATATATATAGTATATAGTATATATATATATATATGTATGTATATATATATATATATATATATATATATATATATATATATATATATATATATATATATATATATAGTTATATTCAATGATTTCTGTGTGTTTAACACAACACAGAAATCATTGATAGATACAGCGACAGCAGGCGGCTTGACATCTGCGAGGCACGTCTACATCTGACGTATTTACATCTGATGTAAATAAATTTTACATCAAGAAGTCAACACCAGCAATCAACAGCCAATTAACGCACAACTATATTCTACCCACTCAAGCTCCGCTCCAATATAGAAACATCAGGGAAATATGGGATAATAGGCCTCCTGCAGTTCTGTTACCCAACTTCTACCTATCTATATTCATTGTTCTGTGTTCTGTGTTTGTTGAAAGTTCGTTTTTATATATATAATATATATATATATATATATATATTTTATATATATATATATATATATATATATAGTGTCCCCGCCGCCCGGTCCTCGACCAGGCCTCTACCCCCAGGAAGCAGCCCGTGACAGCTGACTACCACCCAGGTACCTATTTTACTGCTAGGTAGCAGGGGCATAGGGTGAAAGAAACTCTGCTCATTGTTTCTCGCCGGCGCCTGGGATCGAACCCAGGACCACAGGATCGCAAGTCCCGCGTGCTGTCAGCTCGGCCGACTGGCTCCCGTTAAGGTTAGGTTAAGTTAGGCTTGGTCATATATCTGTTAGTTTTAACCCAAATTAAAAATTATTTAAATCATATATAATATAAAGGAAAGCTTATAATTTCATAATAATTTCTTTATAGAAAAATTTATAACTTTAGGAAAGCTCTACTTATTAGGCAAACTAGGCTTTACCTAGTAGGCTGGCCATTGGGTACAACATTACTTACCTTAGGAAACATTAATGATGTTCGCAATAACCTGAAAACTTGCATTTAAATCAGGACTCTGGGAATATCTTTGTGACTTAAACTTGGGTCAGGAGATAATGCCAATCTATTTTCACCAGGAAAAATTGGCTGATTAGTATCGTTCTGTCATAGCAATATAAGGTTTCCCCTGTTCGATTCCCTCTGTGGAATTTCGAGTGGCTTCCAAATTCCTATTAAGTCAGTTTCCAGAGTACAGCCATTACCTCACCAGTTGTAATAAAAACCGAAAGAGGTTATTGGGTAAATATTTCAGCCTTTATCACTATTAAACCTGAGAAGTATTTTACAGTTCCGGATAATTGTAACGGGATGTACATAGGAAATATTAGCAAGATCAATTAAAGCAGAATATAGCTGGACGCAGTATCAGCGTATTAGGCGTAATATTAAGGAAATGGGCAGGACAGCATAGCGTATTGCTTACACCGGACGCTTAACGAGAAGCAACGGACTCCACGATCGTTTTCTCCCGGAATAATTCCGTTATTTCATGTAAATTCTAGCCCCATAACGCACTCAAACACACATTTCCTCTCGGCTCATATTAACACCGGACTTGTAAAGAAGCGTGTTAACAGCAGCGGAATTTAGAACCGTGTCAATTAACACGCTCCAATTTAGCACAAGAACATGTTGTTATGATGTTTATAGGGGAGATATCTGAAGCTGTGTGCTGCTGCCTGTTTAATTTTGTCTTTTGTAGATTTTATATTAGAATTTGTAAAGACTGGGGTTTCTTGTTTACTCTGAATACTTAGATGTGTTTGTGCCCTCGGCAAGTTGTCCTTGCTTAGTTTTGGGGTTTCGAGGATGAGATTAAGCCCTTGGGTCCTGCCTCTTGTTAACAAAAATTAATTCTAGTTTCTCTATAGTTCATTCGGATACTTGGTTTGCACCTATTTTTTCCTTGTTCGTCTACAAGATTTATTATTATTATTATTATTTTGCTGTGGTGATCCCTATTTCTTCTCTCTTACTGTGACAAGGTTTAATATCTTTAATTTTTCAACGTAACGTATAACCATCAGCTCTGGGACTAGTCTTGGTGGGATTCCAACTTTCTCCATGCTAGTTATTATTTTTTTATGAAGTGATATCATGTTCTCGAGATTTTTTCAATCGTCCTTCTTTCGTAACTTTTGGAAATCGAATCTCTCTTCATTGGTCAACTGTCTGAGTAGCAAGATATGTTCGTTTGCATGATCAGGTAATTGTCAGGAGAAATCGCCAAGCCATTACGACTTTATAGCACTTGGAAGGAATGAGGATAAGGGTTTGGAATAAGAGCGAGGAAAGGAATGGTGCCCAGCCAATTCCATTCGTTTGCATGTCTTTGAATTATTTCTAGTTTAGTTTCATGCCTACTTATGTATTGCACCACATAGTCAAATTTTAGATATTGGATTAGTAATTATATAATAATTTCATCCTCGTATTAATCATACGAAATGGGTTCATCTCTTGGTGTGCTGTTTGAAATTAACCTTTGACGTTTTCTACAGATGTATTAATGATGCTTCTTTCCTGTCACCTAACAGGGAACATTTAGTACTACTTTGATATACTTGTGAGTTGACTATGAACAAACATCATCTCTCCATTAAAGATCATAGTATGTATGAACACAAATAGTCCACCATCAGAGAGATCCTAGTCAATTCAACACCGAAATTCTCGACAGATATAGCGGCAGTAAGAGTTTTGAAATTACAGAAGAACTTCTCATCAAACACATTCATCCAGTATTAAACAAATAGCTCATATCTTGATTCTTCGTCTTGATCACCATCAAGAGAGCAACGGATGTGCCATCTACTGTTCCCTGGCCAATGAGAATGAAAGATTTGATGAATTTGTTTTCTCTACACGCTAACCGCCTCTCCTCTCATCGCTCATGCATTGACTATATTTTGCTGTAATGTTTCGTAAATATTTTTCCTGTGCCTCTCAGAATACCAAGTTGTGTGTTCAAAAAACATGTCAGGCATATAGAAAAATGTACTTCTACTCCTCCATCTTTTCCCTAATCAGATGCCCATCCATTCCTCCCTCCTTTCTGTAATCTGTTGCCTTTCTAGTCCTTTATTCCTAAACACTTCTTTGCTCCTCCTTTCAATACCACCAATAATTTTTTTTGGTACCATTGACCCCTTGCTTTCTTCTGAATTTCTTTTTACTTCATTTTTTTCTGGAACTCCGTATTTTCTTTTCCATTCATTCCCGTTATATCTCCCTTGCAAGACAAAGTCATTTGGAGCAATGAAGAGATTTGAACCAGCATTCTAGTGGCTCCCAGATGCTTGCCTTAACCCAGTCGGCCACGATAGGACAAAAGCTAATCAACCAGGAACTTACTGAGTCCGCTGAGAGTATGGAGGCCCCAAGTGAGGCCCCATCACAGGTTGAACGACTAGCGCCCCTGCACTCTGGCCTGTGGGTAAGGGTGTTCTTCATTATATCTCCTGTAAGATTTCCTTTTGTCCTATCATACCTTTTGTCCTTTTGTCCTATCAAAAGGTCCTATAGGACATTTTGTCCTATCAATGGCGTAAGACCAGCATCTGGGAGTCACTAGTATGATTGATCAAATACCTGCATTGCTTCAAATGAGTATGTTGTTGATACATCTTGCTACTGTGATTTCTTTGTATTTATCATTGTATATTTATTTCTATAGTTGAATCCAACATTCTCCTCACTCCTAATTCACCCTCCTTTCGTCTCCTCTCTCTCACACTACCCGTATCTCTTCCACAGTATCTTCACATCTTTTGTCTTTTTCCTGGTTCTCTTTTCCACAGCCCATCCTCTAAAAATTGGGAGGTAAATGTAACAGCACAAGTAAGTGGAATTATGTACTATTCATAGCAGTAAGGAATTGTACTTATTTTCCCTTAGTATTAAACTGTACTGTAAAATATAATGTTAATATTTGAGTTTAACTGAAAAGCTGAATAGAAAACCACGACCTAACCTAACCTTTTATGTGTTTGAAGATAAGCATTTTATTGTTCCTTAATTACAATTAGTACTTAACCTATAGCTATACTGATATTACAGTTGTATAAAACTAATAAATCAAAACTAAATTATATGAATAAATTGTAAAGTAACTTAGGATATTTTCAAATTTTGTATAAAATCAAATATATAATATTGATATTACAGTTTTATAAAACTAATAAAACAAAACTAAATTATATCAATAAATTGTAAAGTAACTCAGGATATTTTAAAATTTAGTATAAAATCTCTATTGCTTAATAAAACTGAAAAATAAAATTCCTGATATTTAAAACTTGTGTATAGCGAACTGAACTTGTAAACTTCAACCTAAAATTCTGAGTATCTTAACAGGAATTGAGGATAATAAATGGGGAGGTATATGTAATAGCCCCATGTTCAATTATGTACTATGTATGACAGTAAGGAAATGTACTTATTACACTTAGTATTAAACCGTACTGTCAATTCAGAGGATGGGTTGCTTCTCCATCACCTTTACTCTCTCTCTTTCATCCTCGACTCCCCTTCCCTCACCACCGTTCTTTCGCACAGGCAGACTAACAGGTGCCCATAACAATTCTTCCACTCCCTTACCGTAAATTGTTCGGAACTGTTCTCTCTTCATTTCCCTCTGAACCCTCGCTGTCCGCTGAACACCCCTGTTTGGGGCCAGGTGACCAACATCCGGCAAGCATCCCCCTCGGATATTGCTTCGAAGCCCAGGCATAATCCGGCAACCAATACTGGAAAATGCGGATGTAATTTAATTTTTTTGGCGTGTCCCGTCGGCCTTCCCCTCCCCCTCCCCGCCCCCACCCCAAGTCACCAGCGACATAGTACTGAGAATATTTGGGAATGTCTGTCTGCACGCTTCCTTGTCTCTCTGTCTGTTTGTCTGTTTGGTTTTCACCTGCCTGTCTTCCTGTCTGTTTGTTTGTCTGTTTGCTTGTCTGCCTGTCTTCCCCTGCTTGATTGTCAAACTAGTTGGCTGGTTATAATTATTTACTCATCTTTGTATTGATAAGTACGATATATATATATATATATATATATATATATATATATATATATATATATATATATATATATATATATATATATATATGTATATATATACACAAATAATAAATATAGATCTCCTCACATTATAATACAGCTTTAGGGATTGTGTGAAGGATATTCCCCGAGGCAGGGAGCTGCCTGGTGTACCACCGTGGCAGGATACTCCCGGATAAACATGCGAATTATGCATGAGGAAAGCCTGGGAAAAGGGGCTGCGGCGCCTGCATGTTTGCATGATAATAGTTCATGATCTGTCAGGCAGCAGTCAAGGCGGATTACAAGAGCCGGGGTGTGAGAGAGAAAGAGAGAGAGTCGTGGATTTTTTTATTTTAAAAAGAGTATTACAGGAAAAGGAAGCTTCACTCTGAAGGGAAGCAATAGGGGTAAAATTCATGAAAAGAACAGGAGGATTATCAACCTTCGTGATTTTTGTATCACTATGTGAAGTGGGAGTGGAACATAGGCTGGAGAAGGTAATTTTTCAAATAATAACCTTATTTTCGAAATATACATAGGAACATTTATATTTTTATAATCAGAAAAAGATTTATTAATACGTAAATTATTCGTTTTATCGTATTAATGTAATTATTATTAATTATTCAAAGTATTATTTATCTTAAATATTTATAATAATTATATTTTCTCATTAATTAATGTCATATTGAAATATATGTGAGTAGAAAGAAGCAAACAATCTGGTCGGTATTTGGGCACTCAAGTTTTCTGTAGAGTAAATAAGCCTCAAGAACTTCCATCTGATGACTCCTTACGAAAGATAGATAATTATCTGGTAGCTCAGTGCCACCAGGTATGTATTCTGAGGATTCTACGCTACCACTTAGAAAATCTGGTGATTTTTAATCACCACTTAGAAAATCTGGTGATTCTTAACCACCACAGAAAATCTGGGGGATTATGTACCTCCACACAGAAAATCTGGGATTTCTATGCCACCATATAGGAACTTTGATGGCTCTTATGGCCCTATGAAGGGAAATCTAGTGGCTCTTTAACACCGCATGAAAGTTCTGATGGCTGTGTAGTCCCAGTGCTATAGAGAAGGTCTAGCTTTGAGCATCTGAGCTTACATGAAAAATACTGATTATAAAGGCACATTTTCTCTCTCGCTCCTAGTGTTTACTCCCCACAAAAAAAGCAAGTACAAACATTCCACCTCGACCTGATTGTTAGTAAACACTTATGACCACAACTATGTAAGTTCGAACTTTCTGAACAAATATATAAGTTCGAACTTCCGTATGTATGCAACTTCTTTTAAGAATATTCATCTCCATTCGTAGCTCTCTTCCAAGTATGCATTCAACAGAGAACATGATCCCTTACTCAGAACATTAGATGTGGTACCCGGCGGTACCCGAGTCTCTGTCCGTTTTGTTTCTCTTTCTCCTTACCTCTCATTTCCACGTTCTCCAAAATCTTCCTCCCCCCTCCCATTCTCCTATTTTCCCATTTTTCTTCCCTCTCTATCTTTTACCCTCTCGTTTACTCAAGCAGTGGCCAAAACCTGCCTGAATAACGTCGAATCAACGTCGAATCACCGTCAAATCAACGTCGAATCAAGATAATCGTTATTAAATCAACGCTGAATCAACGTTATCAACGTTAATTAATTTTCAGTGTTCTTGAGAACACAAAAAATATGACCATAATAACTATTATATAAAAAGTTAGAAGCAAATTGGTTTTCAAGATAACAGAATCACGGCCGATCTGTACCTACAGATGTCCACGAAATGGAGCGAGATATTGTGGATATTGGTGGAACATTTGATTGGAATTGACACAATAGACTGCTAACTAAGTTTATACGACTTATGGCAGATTGAAATTGTCATTATATTTTGACACGAAAGACAGCAAAAAGCACATTAACGAATTTCTGAAAGTTTTTATCTCTCTCTCTCTCTCTCTCTCTCTCTCTCTCTCTCTCTCATTAAAGTAGTAAACTTTAAGAACAGAAAAAGCTCATTTATAAGTCAGGTATTGATGAGATGTAGCCACAATACACCATCGTCTGAAACTACAAACTAACTTGATATAGCTTTAATTTTCATTATTTATGTAAGTAAGAATAATAAAACAGTACAAACGTTCTAAAACCGACATAGACAAACCCACAAATATAGGAAAAGTATGAACAAGCAAAGAGGAGACTCTACTAAACTCACATAAAAGGTTAAAAGAATTCAACGAAACGTATTTACGACTATAGACTCCAAATACGCATAATCCACTCTCCTGTTCTCCCCCCCCCCCCCGACCACGGCAACAAAAACAGCCGGAATGCAGAAAATACTTGTGACTCTAGTGGTATAAAATGTGTTGATATCTGACTCGACGGCATTTGTGATATTGTACTTCTCTATTTCATTCCTTTCCCCAACTCTGTTGCTTTTTCGGGCCTTTGTTATAATTTTTTGTTTTTTTTTGCCTCCAACCACTCCAATGCTCTTTCAATGTTCTTTCTCTCCGTCTCTTTTAGCTGCCTATTGACACCTGTTTTGACACCCCTCTTCCTTCACCATCGTCTTTTTGGCACAGACAAACACATGTCTATAAAAATTATTCTAAAAAAATACAAAAATTCTTTCCGATAACAGTCGCAACCGGTTTTACTTTCGTGTGATTCCTCTCCCCATTCCCTCCGGCCCTTCCCTAGTGTCCAGATGACCTGGTCCGGATGACCAGCGTGAGACAAGCGCTCTGGATATTGCGTCGAGGCCCCAAGTATAATCCGGATACCAATACTGGAAAATGCGGGTGTGATTAAACTTTTAACTGTTACCCATCGACACCCCGGAGAACTGAGAGAATTCGTGAGTGTTGATTTGTCCGCCAGCCAGCCTGCCTGCATGCCTGCCGGACTGCCTGCCTGCCTGCATGCCTGCCGGACTGCCTGTCTGCCTGCCTTCCTGATTATCTGACTACCGGCCTGCTTGACTGATTGAATGCATACATGCATGCCTACCTTCTTGATTTCGTGCCTGCCTACCTGCTTGTCTGATTGCCTGCCTGATTGACTGACAGACTGTCTGCCTGCCTGCCTGCCTGCTTGTCTGACTGCCTGCCTGATTGACTGACAAACTGTCTGCCTGCCTGCTTGTCTGACTGCCTGCCTGATTGACTGACAGAGTGTCTGCCTGCCTGCCTGCCTGCTTGTCTGACTGCCTGCCTGCCTGCTTGTCTGACTGACTGACTTACTGATTGACTGACTGACTGCCTGCTTGCTTGTCTGGCTGACAGACTGACTGCCTGTCTGGCTGTCTTCCTACCGGCCTGTCATACTGCCAGCCTGCCGGCCGGTCTGCCTGCCTGCCTGCCTGCCTGCTTGTCTGACTGCCTGCCTGATTGACTGACAAACTGTCTGCCTGCCTGCTTGTCTGACTGCCTGCCTGATTGACTGACAGAGTGTCTGCCTGCCTGCCTGCCTGCCTGCCTGCCTGCCTGCTTGACTGCTAGCCTGCTTGTCTGACTGCCAGCCTGCGTGCCTGCTTGTCAGCTTGTCTCTCTGACTGACTGGCTGCCTGCCTGCCTACCTGCCGGACTGACTGCCAGCCTTCCTGCTTGTCTATCTGACTGACTGACTACCTTCCTGCCTGACTGACTGCCAGCAAGCCTGCCTGCCTATCATCCTGCTTGCCTTCCTCCGGCCTAAGCCCTTCTCTCCCTCCCTGCCAGCCCATCTGCTTGTGTGTCTTCCTAACTGTCTCACCTGCTGCTTGTGTGGTCTACACGCGTGTGGTATAGCGGCTTTCAGAGAAGGTCGATGAGGGTCTGTGGTGGGTATTGGGACAAGAGGAAATAATTCCCATTCAGTATACAGTCCACAGAATTAATCCGCTCTAATGGAATGCGTCTAGCTACCACGGTAGTTTTGTGTATTTATGTGTGTGTGTGAGTACTTACCTAGTTGTGCTTGCGGTGGTTGAGCTCTGGCTCTTTGAACCACCTCTCAACTGTCAATTAACAACTGTACAGGTTCCTGAGCCTACTGTTCTCTATTATATCTACACTTGAAGCTGTGTATATAGTCAGCCTCCACCACATCACTTCCTCATACATTCCATTTGTCTACTACTCTGACACTGAAAAAATTATTTCTAACGTCTCTTTGGCTCATCTGGGCACTCAATTTCCACTTGTGTCCTCTAGTGCGTTTGTCACTTGTGTTAAGTAGTCTGTCTTTATGTACCCTATCATTTCCTCTGAGAATCTTGAATGTGGTGATCATGTCCGCCATAACTCGTGTGTCTACCAGTGGCGTGAGGTTTAATTCCCTTAGCCTCTTCTCGTAGCTCATACCCCTCAGTTCGGGTACTAGTCTGCTGCCAAATCTTTGAACCTTTTCCAGTTTAGTCTTATCCTTGACTAGATATGGACTCGATGCTAAAGCCTCATACTCCAGGATTGGTCTGACATATGTGGTATACAAAGTTCTGAAAGATTCCTTACACAAGTTTCTAAGGGCCAGTCTTATGTTAGCCAACCTGGCCTATGCCGCTGATGTTATCCTCTTGATATGAGCTTCAGGGGATAGGTTTGGCGTGATACCAACGCCCAGGTTTTTCTCTTTCTCTCTGACACTTTAAGTATTTCATCTCTCAAAATATACCTTGTATCTGGTCTCCGGCTCTCTGCACCTATCTTCATTACATTATATTTGCTTGGGTTAAACTCTAACAACCATTTTCCGACCATTTCTGCAGCTTGTCCAGGTCTTCTTGAAGCCTCAAGCTGTCCTCCCTGTCTTAATAGTTCTCATAATTTTGGCGTCGTCATCAAACATTGAGAGGAGTGAGTCTATACCCTCTGGAGATCATTTACGTATATCAGAAACAAGATAGGTCCGAGTACAGAGCCCTGTGGGACTCCCTGGTGACTTCACGCCAATCTGAGGTCTCACCTCTCACTGCTTCCTATTGCTTAGGTGCTCCCTTATCCTCTGGAGCGCCCTACCAGTTACACATGTCTGTTTCTCCAGCTTATGCATAAGACTTTTATGGGGTACTGTGTCAAAGGCTTTCCGACAGTCCGAAAAAATGGAATCCGCCCTGTCTTCTCTTGCTTGCTTAATCTTTGTCACCTGTTCGTAAATTCTAAAAAGCCTGTAGGGCATATTACCCACCCTAAACCCATGTTGATTGGTTGTCACGAAGTCCCTTGTCTCTAGATGTGTTACTAGGTTTTTTTCTCACAATCTTCTCCTCACGTTGCATAGTATACAAGTTAAGGACACTGGCATGTAGTTCAGTGTCTCTTGTCTGTCACCTTTTTTGTATATTGGTACTACATTAGCCGCCTTCCATATTTCTGGTAGGTTTCCCGTCCTCTAGTGACCTACTATGCACTATGGAAAATGCACGCGCTCTTTCAATACCCATGTGCGATTCCGTCTGGGCCAAAAGCCTTTCTCACGTCCAGATCAAACAGATGCGTCGTGACCTCATCTCTTTAATTTCGATGCACTGGTTTACTGCCAACCTTCCTAGCGCGCATGACCTCTCCTTGTTTCTATTGTGAAGACCTCCTGGAACCTCTTGTTGCGTTCTTCAGATTCTGACATCAGGTACTTGTGTAAAAATGTCGTCAACATACCTGCAGTATATGGCCGGTTTCAAGTTCATGTCGACGGCCATATACTGTAGTATGTTGACGACATTTTTACACAGGTACCTGATGTCGACATCTGCAGGAGCTGAAGGAGGCATTTGAGCAAATTCCGTGTTGCGTTTCACTTACGAGATGGAGAATGATGGGAAAACTACCCTTTCTAGATGTAACAGTCATGGAAAGGAGCGGAGGTTTCCACACTGCAGTCTACACTAAGGAAACAAACATAGGAATGTGCCTCAATGCCAACAGTGACTGCCCAGACAGGTACAAGAGGAGTGTTGTTAACGCTTATGTCGACCGTGCTCTCAGCCAAGCTCAGAATGGAAGCAAGTCGATGAAGAACTCTGTAGGGTAGGCAGGTCCTAGTCAACAACGGCTTCTCCAATGGTTTCGTTGAAGACATCATAAGAAGTAGGTGAAACGCCATGCAACCTCTGAAGAGACAACTAACACAACACCTATACCCCCTATTAGACTATTTTTACGGAAACTTCTTTTCACAGCTCATAAAACGGAGGAAAGGGTCCTGAAAAATATTGTTAATAGAAACGTTATCCCTACAGACAAAAATCAGAAGATATAACTGACGATTTACTATAAAACCCAAAGAACGCCAGCCTACTCATAAGAAACTCTCCAGACACAAGCAGAACGCTTTAAAAGAGACCAACGTCGTCTATACCTTCATATGCCCACTTTGGGACTGTAAGCCTCAAAGAACTCAGTATATAGGCAAGACAACAACATCTCTTTCCAGGCGTTAACGATGCATAAGCACAGGGCTCCATTAAGGAAATATAATCTCTTCCCACAACCAAACCATCACCAGATAATCTTAGCAAACAACACAGAAATCATCGATAGATTCAGCGATAGCAGGCGGCTTGACATCTGCGAGGCACTACACATCAAGAAGTCAACATCAGCAATCAAGAGCCAATTAATGCACAACTATATTCTACCCACTTCAAGCTTCGCTCCAATATAGAAGCATCAAGAATATGGGCCAATAGGCCCTCTGCAGTTACTTTCCATTCTTACCTTCAATTTACCAATATATACCCATTGTTTCGTGTTCTGTCCTGTGTTGCAAGTTTTGTTCACCTCATCCAAAACTGTTGTAACATATCACCCTCACCCAAAATGCGGGTATGAAATGAAAGCTGTTAAAATCATAGCATAATAAGAACTCTGTTTAGTGTTTGCAGGTTATAGTTGTGTGTGTGTAAACTAAAAGTCTTTGAAAATGTAATAAGTTATAACGAAACACGTTCAAGTGTACGTCAGACTAGAAATAAAAATTAATTTTGGAGAAATAATTTTTTATTTACCATCAACAATGAAAAGAAACATAAGAAATATTGAGAAAATTCGTGTTAGAATTATTAATCTCACTTTTTCGGTCATATTTAAAAAATATGTAGTAGCCAGAACGCTGTTCTTGGCCTACTATGCAAGGCCCGATTGCCCGATTTAACTAAA
>WNGS01140592.1:0-28870 GCA_020271785.1 Procambarus virginalis
GCGGGTTTGACCTTGACTAAAGATCTCGAATAGAGAGCCCACGAAATGAAACCCGCGATGAACAGGGCTCGTGATCCGCATGACGAGCGTGCGTGTACCCAGCCGGACCCCCTTCAGCCGGCCCGCACTCAAAATGTTGAACCAGTGCTTCACCACCGCACCAAACCGTTGTAAACAATGACATGAATTCCGCCTTGGGGAGGTCACCGGCACGCCGTGAACACTCACAAATGACAAGGGCCCCCAGGGATCCGAGATCTCCACAGACACAGCCGAAGCCGGAAGAGGAAGAGAGCGTGCATCCTGAGCCAAAAATCCTGGTAACATGTGACGTGGCAAACGACACAGCAACACGGGTAAGCGATAACTTGTCGAGTCCCAGGAGATCGGAGACGTCGACACGGAGCACGTCCAGAAGAGCAATCTCCACAATGGGCCAGTCCACAGCAGCAGAAAAATCCAGCCGTACAGTATCCAACCATCGAATGCGGCTACCACCAGCCGCTTCCATACCGCCAGGCGGAGCCCTGACCAGCGGGCGCTCCACATCTCCCACAGCAAACCACCACTCAGCAACGGCAAACGGCAACTGACAGCTCAAGCCCGACGTGTGCACCCTCTGGCGGCACAGCCAGAATCACTTGAGGCTAGTGGTGTCTTTGCACTACACTCTTACTATCCTGAAGATTTCTTTGCTTTCTGGGTGAACAGAGAGAATACGGCCTATAGACCACTCTGAACATAGGCTTTTGCTATCTATCAGCAACATCTCCAGGTTGTAATTCTATTATGTTACAGTGGTTGATAGTCTTCAATCGTGAAGAGCAGTTAAATATTCCCAATCCCAAACTTCATTCCATCGACTGACTATTTGCAACAGGTATTTTTAACGCTGAGCAAAGTCGCTCTCCCCAATGTATGGAGGATCTTTGGGTCCTGATCCATGAGGGATGCAAAAATGTTGAGAGGTCCTCCATACATCAAATGAGATGAACAAAGCGGCTCATGTTTTGAGATGTTATCAGAGAGGTAAGTCAGCGTCAGCTATGTCCTTGTGACTCAATTTCCGCGACAACGGTGTGGAGTTCTATTTTCTGGCGGTACAGGGTTTTTCCTTATACAGCATTTCACTGTTCCCACTATTCTCTCATGGAACCCTCCATGCCACGTTTCTCTGGGTGGTATAAATTTCCAGTAGCACTGCCATTGGCTTAGGGGGAGTGAGAACAACTGGGTGGTTCCAGATCACACGGCATGATTCACCAGCCACCAAGTTGGACACGTTGCCAGATATCATCTACTTGGGGCAAGATCTGCGTGCAGCAATCCTGCGGAAAGCCTGGATAAATGATTCTGCATTCATATCAGGAGTTACCTCTAGGTGAACTCCCAAGTGGGGCACCAGTATAAAGGCAAATGTAGGCCTTAACAGGGATTTTATCTCTGTTGCCACTTAGGGTTATAGCACCTGTTAAGGACACCCCAGTGACTTCAAAAAGACAAAAGTGCACACTCGTTCCATAGGAAACGGGTGGAGGTCCGGGGTAAGGACACACCCTTGCATCGTACCTCCGGCAAGTAATACAGGATTTAGATGTTGACTTGACAGGTTTGCGACCTTGGGGAAGCCAGTACTGTTGTCACAAAAAAGGTTAGGTTATCCCACCCCACCATGAACAGTGTGTTATCGGGAATATAAATCATAAGCAATCTACATATCCAATGATCTGCCAGAGGAACCAAGTATGTTTTACTTCAAGATCAACATCTGCATGCTATATAATCTTCCCTGCAACACACATTTTTTGATTGTCTGGGTCAATCCCAAGTCCAAAGTCATTTACAATTTTTAATGAGGGGTTTTCGTAGTCCTCACCACAAGTTTGTATTTTGGCTTGTTTGATCCAGTACTTAAGAGCACCTGAGAACTTGAGTTTGATACCTACTTTTTGCAAGAAATCAAACGCCTTTGGGTGACTGAGTAGATTATTTAAAATAGAGTACTGAGTGCAGTCAATTACTGAAGTCAAGTGTGGTTCTGGGATCTCAGAGGAAGCAGTGACATTCATAACTATGACATGTGACTTTGTTCAGGTCTCTGGTAACTGAATAACCACTGAAGCCCTTGGAACCACATCTCTCCTTTAGTTAATTGCTTCAATGTCAGTACTCTAGATAATCAACTGGGTTCTCACTGACTGGGCATATCGGAGTTTGTATCCAGTTGATAATTCTCGAATTTCCTTAACGTAGTTACTGATATTAGGTTTTTGCTGTAATTTTTTTTTCCTTTGCAGTACCGCTTCATTATCTGACCACACTACAGTTTGTTCAATGAGTATGTTTGTTAATGTTTTGGTCAGATAATGAGCCAGCCTCTCCCCTAGTAGCAAGGCTTATAGTTCTAGTTCTAGAACTAGAAAATTTATCAACACAAATTAGAAATTTTGTTACATAGGTGTATGCAGGACACACTCAACATTTAATCTTAAAATTGTATTGGATTAAAAAATGGATGCATCAAAATACTTCTTTATCACATGCATCTGTATTATAGCAGATTTTACATTAATATCATTGAAGCAGCACAAGTGTGTGAGTACAACTAGGTAAGTACAACTAGAGGAGTACAAGTAGATAAATACAGCTAAGCTCAACTTGATGAGTATTGCTAGGTGAATACAAATAGAACTCTCCAGACACCAAACAGAACGCCTTAAGAGAGACCCACATCGTGTATGTCTTCCCACATGCCCACTTGGGTACTGTCAACCCCCAAATATCTTAGTATATAGGCAAGAGAGCAACGTTTCTCTCTAGGTGATTAACAATGCACAAGCAATAGGCTTCATCAAGGAGCATATTGTCAAGCACAACCAGACCATCACCAGAGACATCTTAACAAGCATCACTGAAATAATCGACAGGTATAACCACAGCAGAAGAATGGACCTCAGCGAGGTGCTACACATTTCTCAAATCCCATCGCATAAGGTACCACCATTACCACAGTGGGATTTGAGAAACTTTCCCCAGTTTTTAAGACCCTTAATATCATTTGGTGTTCACTAATAATACGATCAAGTCTATTTAATAAAAAAACTCCCCTGGTACAGCAGGTTGTGTGTATTCGATTCCCTGCAATGATTGTGAGTCTGTGTACCTTGGACAAACAGGAAAATTCTTACAATTGCGTATGTCCCAACATGCTTATAGTATAAGAACTGCCCAAACGTCTAATGCTTTGTATCTACACACAAGTTTGTGTGATCACACTATTAATTGGGATGGGGCTAAAAGCATTGTCAATTGCAATGGCTTTGTGGAACGGAATTTAATCGAGTCTGCACTAATTACTCAATGTCCAAATCTTCTCAATGTTAGTACTGGTATGTACAAACTTGACCCAGTTTTAAGTTACAATATTACACAACAGTTTAAGAAACAACTCTTAAATTGAGGCATACAATGTCTTATTACAATTGTTTATTCATTTATAGTGTGTTCATGAGGCTTTTCCTTAATCTTTCATCCTTAATTCTCTGACCGCTTAATCCTCTTTGTCCCTTCCTGTTTCTGGTAATTCTTTCCTAGGGATGGCTTGGTCAGGTCTAGGTGCTGACCTGTACCTTCTTTCTCCTGTCCTCAGTCAGTCTGGTGTTGACAAAGGCCTTGAGAAGCCGAAACGTTCACCCCTCTTTCTCCAATTTTTTGTGGTTTTTCCGCATACAAATGATCAGTGTTTAATGATCGTCAATTGCATCAATGGATACCACATGCCAGTTTCTCTCCTTCTCCTCTCTGTACCCTTCTCTTAAGCCTTTTGTTACTAAACTTCGTTCTGCTTTAGTGAAATCTCATTCCTTAAAACTTCGCCTCAGTTCTCTTCGAAAATGCCTCAGTGAACAAGTGCTACCCCATTCATTATTACCCAACAGTGTTCTTAAATTATCAGATTGGCCGTTTGATGAGATTCCTCGCATAGTGCTTAAGAAAAACATCGATTTACTTAAATTACAAGTGTGTGAATGTTTTAATGTGGTGGATAATTGTAAGTATGCCTTTCTCCAAGCCATTCCGCCCGAATGGAACCGCTGTTTGATGGATTATTGTTACACTATTCTGAGATCTACCTTCAGAAAGGTGAGTACTAAACTGGATTTAAAATTGAAGAGGCTTATTCAACAAAGTAACTGGAGTAAACACTCCAACCGTGATTTTGTCATCAACCTCTCGGATAGACAACTTGATAACAACACGATTAGTGTATTAGAATATGGCCTGAGCTTTGCCACGTCTAACGGGACAGTTAATTTTGTAGATATTGCCAAAGGTTTCTGTAATCTCGAAAAGTATAGTGATGTCTCAGTTGAAGATATTAATGTGCGCAAAGGTATGATGTATGGTATTTTACTTAACAATTCTGTACCTAATTGTCAAGTCGATTTATTCATGCGTTCAAAAACCTCAAAAAAATAATTCCTTACATATTACCAAGGCTGATAAGTCAAATGCAGTAGTTATTATGAATAAGGATGACTATGTTCGAAAAATGGAGTTACTTTTGGAAGATAGGGATACTTACCTAGTGGTTAACAGAGATCCTACTGAAAAAGTGATCGCACATTTTAACAAAACTCTCAAAACTTTGTGCAAAGGCGATAAAGAATTGATTTCTAGGCTAACAATTCGATCTCCCTCTCTACCTTATATGTAAGGTCTTATAAAAACCCATAAACCTCATAATCCAGTTAGACCGATTATTAGTTCAGTTGGTTCGGCGGCTTATAAACTTTCTAAGTGGTTGGTTAAAGTTTTGTCCCCTATCGTTGGTACTATTTCTAACTCGCACTTAACTAACAATGTAGACTTAATTAATAAGCTATCCACACTAAATTTGAATTTTGACTTTAAACTAGTAAGTTTTGACGTGACTGCTTTATTCACTAAAGTACCTGTTGATGATTTGTTAGAATACCTACGTGAGGAACTGCCTAAATATAATTTGAGCTTGCAGACCAATAATGTGTTGGAACTTATCAAATTATGTATAAAAGACAATTATTTCAGTTTTAATGGAAAAAAATTTCAAACAAACATTTGGTATGGCTATGGGCAATCCCCTTTCCCCAGTTTTGAGCAATTTGTATATGGAGTTCTTCGAAACAAAGATCTTATCCAGGATTATCCCCTCTAATGTAGTCTGGTTTAGGTATGTCGACGATATTTTGTGCTTATGGCCGAGTGACCAAGACCAAATGTTTTTCTTAATGAACTTAATTCTTTGGTACCTTCAATAAAATTCACATGTGAAAATGAGGAGAATGGTACTCTTCCATTTTTGGACATTATGATTCATAGAGTCAATAGAAGGTTCAAATTTAATGTGTATAGAAAACCTACCAACGTGGGGTCGTTTGTTCATTATTATTCGAATCATCATAGTAAAGTTAAACAGGCAGTATTTTCAGGAATGTTTCTTCGAGCTTTGAGGGTATGCAGCCCTGAGTTTTTTGATGAAGAGATAGCTAAAATATATGAAATTGGGAAAAGTTTACAGTACCCTAAGATGTTTTTGGATTGTTCGTTTGGGAATGCTAAACGTACGTTTTATAATAATGTCTCCAAAGCGAAACCAGAAAATAGAAACTCATTGGTGGTACCTTATGCGATGGGATTTGAGAAACTTTCCCCAGTTTTTAAGACCCTTAATATCAATTTGGTGTTCACTAATAATACGATCAAGTCTAATTTAATAAAAAACTCCCCTGGTACAGCAGGTTGTGTGTATTCGATTCCCTGCAATGATTGTGAGTCTGTGTACCTTGGACAAACAGGAAAATCCTTACAATTGCGTATGTCCCAACATGCTTATAGTATAAGAACTGCCCAAACGTCTAATGCTTTGTATCTACACACAAGTTTGTGTGATCACACTATTAATTGGGATGGGGCTAAAAGCATTGCCAATTGCAATGTCTTTGTGGAACGGAATTTAATCGAGTCTGCGCTAATTAGTCAATGTCCAAATCTTCTCAATGTTAGTACTGGTATGTACAAACTTGACCCAGTTTTAAGTTACAATATTACACAACAGTTTAAGAAACAACTCTTAAATTGAGGCATACAATGTCTCATTACAATTGTTTATTCATTTATAGTGTGTTCATGAGGCTTTTCCTTAATCTTTCATCCTTAATTCTCTGACCGCTTAATCCTCTTTGTCCCTTCCTGTTTCTGGTAATCCTTTCCTAGGGATGGGTTGGTCAGGTCTAGGTGCTGACCTGTACCTTCTTTCTCCTGTCCTCAGTCAGTCTGGTGTTGACAAAGGCCTTGAGAAGCCGAAACGTTCACCCCCCTTTCTCCAATTCTTTGTGGTTTTTCCGCATACAAATGATCAGTGTTTAGTGATCGTCAATTGCATCAATGGATACCACGTGCCAGTTTCTCTCCTTCTCCTCTCTGTACCCTTCTCTTAAGCCTTTTGTTACTAAACTTCGTTCTGCTTTAGTGAAATCTCATTCCTTAAAACTTCGCCTCAGTTCTCTTCGAAAATGCCTCAGTGAACAAGTGCTACCCCGTTCATTATTACCCAACAGCGTTCTTAAATTATCAGATCGGCCGTTTGATGAGATTCCCCGCATAGTGCTTAAGAAAAACATCGATTTACTTAAATTACAAGTGTGAATGTTTTAAAGTGGTGGATAATTGTAAGTATGCCTTTCTCCAAGCCATTCCGCCCGAATGGAACCGCTGTTTGATGGATTATTGTTACACTATTCTGAGATCTACCTACAGAAAGGTGAGTACTAAACTGGATTTAAAATTGAAGAGACTTATTCAACAAAGTAACTGGAGTAAACACTCCAACCGTGATTTTGTCATCAACCTCTCGGATAGACAACTTGATAACAACACGATTACTGCATTAGAATATGGCCTGAGCTTTGCCACGTCTAACGGGACAGTTAATTTTGTAGATATTGCCAAAGGTTTCTGTAATCTCGAAAAGTATAGTGATGTCTCAGTTGAAGATATTAATGTGCGCAAAGGTATGATGTATGGTATTTTACTTAACAATTCTGTACCTAATTGTCAAAGTCGATTTATTCATGCGTTCAAAAACCTCAAAAAAATAATTCCTTACATATTACCAAGGCTGATAAGTCAAATGCAGTAGTTATTATGAATAAGGATGACTATGTTCGAAAAATGGAGTTACTTTTGGAAGATAGGGATACTTACCTAGTGGTTAACAGAGATCCTACTGAAAAAGTGATCGCACATTTTAACAAAACTCTCAAAACTTTGTGCAAAGGCGATAAAGAATTGATTTCTAGGCTAACAATTCGATCTCCCTCTCTACCTTATATGTAAGGTCTTATAAAAACCCATAAACCTCATAATCCAGTTAGACCGATTATTAGTTCAGTTGGTTTGGCGGCTTATAAACTTTCTAAGTGGTTGGTTAAAGTTTTGTCCCCTATCGTTGGTACTATTTCTAACTCGCACTTAACTAACAATGTAGACTTAATTAATAAGCTATCCACACTAAATTTGAATTTTTACTTTAAACTAGTAAGTTTTGACGTGACTGCTTTATTCACTAAAGTACCTGTTGATGATTTGTTAGAATACCTACGTGAGGAACTGCCTAAATATAATTTGAGCTTGCAGACCAATAATGTGTTGGAACTTATCAAATTATGTATAAAAGACAATTATTTCAGTTTTAATGGAAAAAAAATTTCAAACAAACATTTGGTATGGCTATGGGCAATCCCCTTTCCCCAGTTTTGAGCAATTTGTATATGGAGTTCTTCGAAACAAAGATCTTATCCAGGATTATCCCCTCTAATGTAGTCTGGTTTAGGTATGTCGACGATATTTTGTGCTTATGGCCGAGTGACCAAGACCAAATCGTTTTTCTTAATGAACTTAATTCTTTGGTACCTTCAATAAAATTCACATGTGAAAATGAGGAGAATGGTACTCTTCCATTTTTGGACATTATGATTCATAGAGTTAATAGAAGGTTCAAATTTAATGTGTATAGAAAACCTACCAACGTGGGGTCGTTTGTTCATTATTATTCGAATCATCATAGTAAAGTTAAACAGGCAGTATTTTCAGGAATGTTTCTTCGAGCTTTGAGGGTATGCAGCCCTGAGTTTTTTGATGAAGAGATAGCTAAAATATATGAAATTGTGAAAAGTTTACAGTACCCTAAGATGTTTTTGGATTGTTCGTTTGGGAATGCTAAACGTACGTTTTATAATAATGTCTCCAAAGCGAAACCAGGAAATAGAAACTCCTTGGTGGTACCTTATGCGATGGGATTTGAGAAACTTTCCCCAGTTTTTAAGACCCTTAATATCAATTTGGTGTTCACTAATAATACAATCAAGTCTAATTTAATAAAAAAACTCCCCTGGTACAGCAGGTTATGTGTATTCGATTCCCTGCAATGATTGTGAGTCTGTGTACCTTGGACAAACAGGAAAATTCTTACAATTGCGTATGTCCCAACATGCTTATAGTATAAGAACTGCCCAAACGTCTAATGCTTTGTATCTACACACAAGTTTGTGTGATCACACTATTAATTGGGATGGGGCTAAAAGCATTGTCAATTGCAATGGCTTTGTGGAATGGAATTTAATCGAGTCTGCGCTAATTAGTCAATGTCCAAATCTTCTCAATGTTAGTACTGGTATGTACAAATTTGACCCAGTTTTAAGTTACAATATTACACAACAGTTTAAGAAGCAACTCTTAAATTGAGACATACAATGTCTCATTACAATTGTTTATTCATTTATAGTGTGTTCATGAGGCTTTTCCTTAATCTTTCATCCTTAATTCTCTGACTGCTTAATCCTCTTTGTCCCTTCCTGTTTCTGGTAATCTTTTCCTAGGGATGGGTTGGTCAGGTCTAGGTGCTGACCTGTACCTTCTTTCTCCTGTCCTCAGTCAGTCTGGTGTTGACAAAGGCCTTGAGAAGCCTTTCTCAGTTTAGTGATCGTCAATTGCATATATATATATATATATATATATATATATATATATATATATATATATATATATATATATATATATATATATATATATATATATATATATATTTATATATATATATATATATATATATATATATATATATATATATATATATATATATATATTGTCGGGGGTTTCACGGTGTACTCGTTAGGGAAGGGTTAAAGCAACAATAGACTGGATCTCCTTCCCAGGTGGTTGCTCCAACAATAACCCTTACTCACCGTCGTTTGGCGGGTCTTCCTTCAATCCTCTAGGCTCCACTGCTGGCCTCGGAGACTACCCCAGTCGATCTCACAACCGGCCTTTAGATTATAAGATGAGTGGGGGCACAGATCGTTCCCTCAATCTGTGGCCCGCCCCGACACCGAACTCTTACACAGCCTTCAAGGTCGCCAACTGGTTTTCTTGTGTCCAGTAACACTGCAGTGGTCAGGTGTAATTGTGGCAAGAGCAAATTCCAGTAATATAGTATCAGGCAGGTCACTCTGCTTTACATCAATACACGGTCACAAGATAAATGGAGGGGATGATATCAAACACCAAAGAGTTTTGGTATTTTACTTAAAAGACAACGAGAAATATATATGCATCAATGTATCAGGATTAATATATGACAATTGCTCCATTCATAGCATAATATTCTAGAGCGCACCGATATGGTAACATCGGCCGCGCCACGCGTCACCTGTCAGACTCAGCTGACCGGGACCCTCGCGATCGTGGGAACAGACTAGTACTTGTTTCTTATTCTGTCACGATCCCCGTTTATTTAACTTTTTCCAAAACACTATTCAACATTCACATGGCTTACTTATGATTTCACTGGACTCACGATCAACATCTTATTCACAATACTCTCACAGTGACTTTTCACCGTACCAAAAGATTATTCTATTCTTAATAATATTTACTGTGAATGCACTCACTTGATCACTGAACTTTTCTTTATATCTATACTTTCTCTCACCGAGATATCACTGGCAATCACTTCACGTATATGAAATTATTCAGTACACAGTCATGTCATATATAAATCAGTAATCAAATTTCAGGCATATATATATACGTCATGAAGATCAATACACAGGCATTTATATCAATAGATCATAGAGATCAACACACAGGCATTTATATCGATAGATTATAGAGATCAATCCACGGGCACTTATATCAATAGATTATAGAGATCAATCCACAGGCATTTATATCAATAGATTATAGAGATCAATCCACAGGCATTTATATCAATAGATTATAGAGATCAACACACCAATATCTGGTTTACTACCAATATATATAATAATAATACTCACTGGAGATTAATAATAGTCACAGTAAATTCTCTGATGAATCTTGGTGCTTGCACACACCCACACATAGATATATATGTAAACTGATACTGTGAGCGCTCTGGGCAGGCTCACCACACACTGTGCTCTCTGTGACTTAAACTCAGGTGAGACTTGCTCACGACATATAAAATATCCTGACAAGAATATATTAGCTAACTAAAGGGGAAATGGGAGGGTAACTGTAAACACCTACTTCACCTATCCTAGGATGACAGTTGGGTTGTAGCTCCTGGTCCAGGCTCTCGCCTCGTTCACCATCCAGAAACACAAGCCCACGCCTTAGGATGTCGCGTCTCGCCGCTTCTGTACACAGCAGGTCCGTGCTCCTTCCTCTACAGTACGTCGCAGGGTTGAAGTCGGTCTCCTGGCCGTCAACTTTCCTCCCAACTACGGCAGCCAGCCTACGTCTCGGCGGTCGTCGTACGTTTCCCAATTAGTTCTTGTCACTGTACTCCCAGAGTAACTGCCTCTCACCACTACGAAGTCACTGTGAAGTTATCAGCCGTCCCGGACGACACACGCACAGCACCCGACTTCAGAGCACTTGAAGCTCACAACACTGTCAATTCCCTCGTCGTCTAGATATATCGCTAGGTATTTGGGAAGACTTCTCGACGTGCTTGCATCCAACTGTTGACTCGTAGGGTTCCACGAAGGTGGGGTTACTGTCAAACTTGACAGGATCGTCGATCACACGTTCAACCTGGTTGACAAGGCTGTCAACCCGGTTCACTCACGGTGGGTGGCCCGGCCACTAAGCTGTCTCTTATACTGGTGAACCGCCAATGACGACACACGTCGATGCCCGGCCCACTTCTTGCAACGCACCTGTCCCTGAGCACTTGTTGCTCAATATTCTGTCAATTCCTTATCTGAGCCACTTCTGGGTTGCAGGAAGACCTCACAGAGTGCGTGCCAACAACTGGAGACGCTTAAATCCACCGGAGTTCGGTAAATCCGTCACTCTGACAGGATGACCGATCGCGCGTCCTACCTCTCGGACGTGTCGTGAAAGACTGATGTCGCCGAGGCGCCACCACGGCTGGACTCCCCATGCCTATGTGACGTCACTTTTCCAAAGTTGGTTTTCATTGGCTCCCAGTGCCATGTCGCTGACGGTGACCAATCTGGCGCCACTGACGTCACACAGTTTTGGCGGGAGAACAGACTTGCCAGCGCCATATTGGCTCCCTAAAGGGCCTATCCCACAGGCCAAAATACTACATTTTCGCAAATTTCTCGGCTCTTCGAGAATACTACTCTCTCCCACATATGTTCAATTGATGCCTGCAATGTAGAGAACGCTCGGGAATAGTGGACATGACTCTTACAGCAGGCGTGGGAGAATTAGAAGGGGGGAACACCGTCACATACCCCTCCCCTTAAAATAAGAGTCATGTCTGGTTAGTGCATGCGGGACAACGCATCTGCGACTACGTTGTCTTTTCCTTTGATGTGTTTTATATCCAGCCAGTACTCCTGCAGCAGTAGAGCCCACCTCGTTAGTCGTTGGTTGGAGTTCCTCATTTTGTGCAAAAAGGTTAGAGGGTTATGATCTGTGAAGACAAGAACAGGTCTTGCCCCTCCTCCCACGTACACGTCAAAATGCTTTAGGGCCATAACTAGTGCCAACGCTTCTTTTTCAACGGTACTATAGGCCCGCTGGTATTTCACAAACTTCTTAGAGTAGAATGCTACCGGCCTATGCACTTCACTCCTCTCTTGAGCCAACATGGCTCCTATTCCGACGTCGCTGGCATCCACGTACAGGATAAACTTGGCGGAGAAGTCTGGAGATATTAACACTGGAGCCTCTGTCAACAGTCTCTTGGTCTCCTCGAAAGACTCCTGACAAGCCTCTCCCCATCTCCATCGCACATTCTTGGATAGGAGCTCCGTCAAAGGATGTGCTACCGTGGAAAAATTTCTACAAAACCCGCGATAGTATCCTATCATCCCGAGGTTTTGCCAATGTCGGGGTTTCTCCGGCTGACCAATCTCGTACGTCACAGGACCCAACCGCCGTAGCACATGGTACGGTCCCTCGAACCGTGGCTCATTCACTCTGCTCTTACCCGCAGTAATATCATCACCTGGGACCCAGTTTGGAACTCCCTCGGCGTAGCGCTCTTATCGTACCATTCCGACATCTTGCGCTGCGCTTCTTTTAGATGTTTTCCAGCCAGTTCCTTTGCTAAGGTGAGCCGCTCCTTAAACTTTAGAACGTACTCATTAACCGCTCCCACGGTCACCCCTGGTATCCATTGTTCCTTCAGCATGGACAGAGGACTTCTCACCTCGTGTCCATATATCAGCTGGAAAGGTGAGAAACCTAGTGATTCCACCACTGCGTTACGGATGGCAAATAACGCAGGGTATACTGCCTCGTCCCACTCAGCTCCCTGCTCAGCGCAGAACACTCTCAGGATCGTCTTCAAAGTGGAGTGGAACCTTTCGATCGCCCCCTGCGACTGCGGTCGGTAGGGCGACGACCGAATCTGTGTCACTCCCCAGCTTGTCACTGTTTGCCTGAACCACTTGGACTGGAAAATGCTTCCACAGTCCGTTTGAATTTCTCTGGGCATTCCTACCCAAGAGAAAAATCGTATTAGCTGCCCAGCTACTCCTTTTGAGGTCAACCGCCGCATCGGAACAGCTTCCGGGAATCTGGTTGACGCACACATTATTGTCATTAGGTAGGTATTCCCTTTCTTTGTCCTTGGCAACGGTCCCACTCCGTCGACCAACAGACGCTCGAATGCGGGCCCAAACGCTGGAACAGGGACTAACGGGGCCTTTGGTATTGCGGATTGGCTCTTTCCTGCCCTCTGGCACGGTAAGCACGTCTTACAATAACGCCTCACGTCGGCGTCCATACCTGGCCAGTAGAAATGGTCCCTGATCCTATGCAACATTTTGGTCACCCCCAGGTGACCCGCAGAGTCAACAGAGTGTGACAGATCCAACACTGTCGCTCTGCACTGGGCCGGCAACACTACCTGCTGTCTTGTACTTAGAGGTGCCTCTCCGGCCTCTATCCTCACAGGTCTCCACTGCCTCATTAGTATGCCTTTATGCCTGTAAAAGTGAGTGGGCTTCTCAGGACCATCACGTCCTTCATTTGCCTCACGGATTAAATTGGGGAATTCTGCCTGTTGCAGCTCCTCGAGCCTAGTGCGGTCCACCCCGAGAGAACTGGTGAGGGTCACCTGTACCTCACCTTCTGGGCTGCCTTCGCCCTCCACTCGTTCTCCGGGTTCCATAACGAGGTGATCAATTCCCAGGCCGGCGGACGTCTCCTCGTCGGCCTTATCAGATCCACGCCCTCCTCGTCCTCCGCACCGCCTCGGAACTACGGCACATACAGGGAACGCCTCCATGGCGATTCCTTTCTCGTCCCCATAGGCGTCGAACACTCCGCCTTTCTTCCTGTAGTGCTCCAAGCACTCCTCGTCCTTCAAGAGGTTCGGGAGGACACGTCCTCCACACGCGTCATTTCCCAAGATGACCTGTGCCTCCATCTTGGGCATCGATGCACAGACTCCCACTACTAGGGTTTGGCATCCATAATCCGAACTCAGGGTTACCCGGTGTAGGGGCATCTGCACTGGGCCTCCCACAGTGGTCACACTCGCCATTCCCACACTGGTATCCCCGTAGTTCTCAGGAACAGGGCCTCGCTCACTAGGGTAAAGTCTGCCCCAGTGTCTCTCAACATCTTCACTGGGATGGGGTCTGCGTCCCCCATCCTTACGGTTCCTTCACACACAAACGGGTGAATCCTCTTCTCCCCATTAAGTACGGGTCCATCCCGCACCCAATCAGCCATCTGGTCCTCCGTCTTCACGAAGGCTACATTCCCCCGGTGTCTAGGACGTCTGCATTCGCGAGCGACGTGTCCGGTATTCCCCGCAGTTGAAACAGCGGATCCGTCTTCTTCTGCGGACTTCCTCTTGCGCCTTCCAAAGACTCGTGCTCAGCATCTCCGCCCGTGACGAAACAGACTCTCTTGAGCCTCTCTCGGGACTTCTTCGACGGTTCCACAGCACTCTTCTGTCCCCTACTATCTCCACCGAGGGTAGGACTTGGGAGAACTCGGTCCTGTCCTCCATCCGTCCGACCTTCTATTACTTCTCCCCTAGCTAGAGAATACGGGCGGTCGGTGCTGTCCCTCTCGACGTGGACGTAATGCTTCTTCTAGCATGTCTGCTCGATCGGCCGCGGCTCTCAGGTCCTTGATGTCCGCCTCCTTTACTCTCACCCTAATCTCAGGAGAGAGCACGGACATAAACTTTTCCATGACCATCAGCCCCTTGATGTCTTCAGCCGATCTTGCTCCTTCTGACTCCAGCCATTTCACGAATTTCCTTTCCATGTCCCTCGCCGTCTCCGCATACGATTTTCCTGGCGATCGGGTACATTCTCTAAACCTTTTCCTATAGCACTCCGGCGTCAGCTTGAACGAATGGAGCACGGCCCGTTTTACTGCATCATAGTTGGTACATTCCTGGAGGTCGAGCATGTTATAAGCTTCACGAGCTTCACCAGTGAGCCTTCCTTGAACTAGCTCCGCCCACTCTGCCCTCGGCCACTTCTTCAACGTAGCGACCCTCTCGAAATGCTCGAAGAAGCCCTCAGCCTCATTAGGCACGAAGACGGGCAAATCCCTCTCTCTCACTCGGCGGTCTTCCTGCTGTTTGGTGGGGCAGTTG
The DNA here is from genome assembly GCA_020271785.1 of Procambarus virginalis. Taxonomy (NCBI): domain Eukaryota; kingdom Metazoa; phylum Arthropoda; class Malacostraca; order Decapoda; family Cambaridae; genus Procambarus; species Procambarus virginalis. The sequence continues at coordinate 15,128 of WNGS01140592.1, forward strand.
GAACTAGTCCTAGCTCAGCTCGTTCATCTCCTTCGCTTCAACCTCCTGCAGCTTCGTCCTAGCTTCTATCTCGCGCTCCTTCAGCTGTGCCTCCCGTTCTTCTCGTTGCTGCTGTGCCTCTCGTTCTTCTCTACGCAGCTGTGCTTGTGCCTCTCGTTCTTCTCGGCGCAGCTGTGCTTCCTCTTCTTCTCGGCGCAGCTGTGCTTCTCTTTCTTCTCGCGCAGCTGTGCTTCTCTTTCTTCTCGTTGCAGCTGTGCNACGCGACAAACACACGGAACAGCAACATACACAACAACGCACCACCCCAGAACACACCAATACGCACGACACCCAACACACGGGGCGCACGCAAAACGCGACAGGCAACATACACAACCGCACCACACCAATACGCACGCCACCCCACAACGCACAAACACACAACACACACAACCACAACACAAACACCCGTACAGAGCAAAGGCAAAGCGCAAAACAAATCGCAAATACATCATAACAGGCCACGCAGGAACAAGGAACAAACACCCACACCACATACACGCACAGACAAGGACACCCACCTGTGCACGCAGGCACTGGGGAAACAACACCCACAACACAGACAGAAACAAACCACACAGATCACTCATACTTCTCCGGGTACTCCCGAGCCGGAAAACATAAGCAGTAAGCATCCCGAACAAGTAGGGCGTCCTCAGTAAACAGACGTCCAGGAGTCGCAGTAGGCCGAGGCATCAAATCCGGCATGCCAACGATGAAACACTGCACCCGCTGAACCCAGATGGTACAAGGGCACCAGGGAACAGGACGCACCCGGTCATCAGATTCAACACACAAAGTCGTACTAGATCTGGCGACCACCTCTCTGGACGGGAGGACGATAGGGAAATGTTTCCCCCTATGAAACCGGTCACAGGGCCGCACCCTCGGAAGCACACCAGGCTGCACAGCGGGCCGCATCTCGGGCCACTCACTAGGGCGCGCACTTCGTTCTACGCCGGGCATCGCACCGATCCCCGCGGAGGGCGGCACCGCAGGCGCCCCAGTGTCCCCACCAATCGGAACAGGAGCAGAGTCCCCTCCGTCGCACATCCTTCGACAACACCACTACGAGGTCGCGATCACCAGGGGCAACCACCCACTGAGGAGAGCCACCAGCAGGGGGCACAGTGTCTAACACAGAAGGCACCACAGGAGGGAACACAGCGTCATCCACTGCATCATCATCCCTCTCATCACTCTCCTCTGCCCACGTCCGGCGAGGTGACGCATCCCAAGCCGAACGACGGCGCTTAAAAATAGACTTCTGATCGTCGGAACTGTCACCCCCTGCAGGTGGTGCCCCCAAAAAAACATCGGCAGGCTTCCCCAAAGCCGGGGCAGCACGATCACGCAGAACAGCAGCCTCAACGAGAGGGGGGGGAAAAAGGCACTGCAATTCAAGGAGACCGGATTCCGAGAAGGAAGAGACACAGCAGGCGGAAGGGTAGACTCCAGCACACGTGAGGTATCCAGCGAGGGCGATGGAACCGGCAGAGGAGCAGAGGCACACGTCAACGAGGAAACTACCAGAGGCGATGAGGCAGAGGGCGTGAGTGGAGTCACACAGCCCCGGGAAGCACATGTTCTTCAGCAGGAGATGCAGGCGCCACCCCTACAGCACCATCCAAGGTCACCAAGGAAGCAACAGGATGCGGATGCACCTCCGCATCCACCGAACGGCGAAGGTCCGATGCAGGTGCCCCTAGGTCCCTCGAGCTCACCGGTAGGGTAGATAGATCAGATCCAGACAGAGCGACAGCCGGAACCGCCGCAGGAACCACACCAGGCACCTGCACAGAGCGAGGATCCGCCGGGGGAATCCCCATGCACAGACAAGAGGGGAAAGTCATCCTCCAGGAAAACCGAAGGGGCCTCAGCACGAGAAGCGTCGCAACCAGCAACTTCGTGGCCCTCAACACCACACCAGAAACACGTGCGGGTTTGACCTTGACTAAAGATCCGAATAGAGAGCCCACGAAATGAAACCCTGGATGGAACAGGGCTCGTGATCCGCATGACGAGCGTGCGTGTACCCAGCCGGACCCCCTTCAGCCGGCCCGCACTCAAAATGTTGAACCAGTGCTTCACCACCGCACCAAACCGTGTAAACAATGACATGAATTCCGCCTTGGGGAAGGTCACCGGCACGCCGTGAACACTCACAAATGACAAGGGCCCCCAGGGATCCGAGATCTCCACAGACACAGCCGAAGCCGGAAGAGGAAGAGAGCGTGCATCCCAGTGAGCCAAAAACTCCTGGTAAACATGTGACGTGGCAAACGACACAGCAACACGGGTAAGCGATAACTTGTCGAGTCCCAGGAGATCGGAGACGTCGACACGGAGCACGTCCAGAAGAGCAATCTCCACAATGGGCCAGTCCACAGCAGCAGAAAAATCCAGCCGTACAGTATCCAACCATCGAATGCGGCTACCACCAGCCGCTTCCATACCGCCAGGCGGAGCCCTGACCAGCGGGCGCTCCACATCTCCCACAGCAAACCACCACTCAGCAACGGCAAACGGCAACTGACAGCTCAAGCCCGACGTGTGCACCCTCTGGCGGCACAGCCAGGAATCACTTGAGGCTAGTGGTGTCTTTGCACTACACTCTTACTATCCTGAAGATTTCTTTGCTTTCTGGGTGAACAGAGAGAATACGGCCTATAGACCACTCTGAACATAGGCTTTTGCTATCTATCAGAGCAACATCTCCAGGTTGTAATTCTATTATGTTACAGTGGTTGATAGTCTTCAATCGTGAAGAGCAGTTAAATATTCCCAATCCCAAACTTCATTCCATCGACTGACTATTTGCAACAGGTATTTTTAACGCTGAGCAAAGTCGCTCTCCCCAATGTATGGAGGATCTTTTGGGTCCTGATCCATGAGGGATGCAAAAATGTTGAGAGGTCCTCCATACATCAAATGAGATGAACAAAGCGGCTCATGTTTTGAGATGTTATCAGAGAGGTAAGTCAGCGGTCAGCTATGTCCTTGTGACTCAATTTCCGCGACAACGGTGTGGAGTTCTATTTTCTGGCGGTACAGGGTTTTTCCTTATACAGCATTTCACTGTTCCCACTATTCTCTCATGGAACCCTCCATGCCACGTTTCTCTGGGTGGTATAAATTTCCAGTAGCACTGCCATTGGCTTAGGGGGAGTGAGAACAACTGGGTGGTTCCAGATCACACTAAGGCATGATTCACCAGCCACCAAGTTGGACACGTTGCCAGATATCATCTACTTGGGGCAAGATCTGCGTGCAGCAATCCTGCGGAAAGCCTGGATAAATGATTCTGCATTCATATCAGGAGTTACCTCTAGGTGAACTCCCCAAGTGGTGGCACCAGTATAAAGGCAAATGTAGGCCTTAACAGGGATTTTATCTCTGTTGCCACTTAGGGTTATAGCACCTGTTAAGGACACCCCAGTGACTTCAAAAAGACAAAAGTGCACCACTCGTTCCATAGGGAACGGGTGGAGGTCCGGGGTAAGGACACACCCTTGCATCGTACCTCCGGCAAGTAATACAGGATTTAGATGTTGACTTGACAGGTTTGCGACCTTGGGGAAGCCAGTACTGTTGTCACAAAAAAGGTTAGGTTATCCCACCCCACCATGAACAGTGTAGTTATCGGGAATATAAATCATAAGCAATCTACATATCCAATGATTCTGCCAGAGGAACCAAGTATGTTTTACTTCAAGATCAACATCTGCATGCTATATAATCTTCCCCTGCAACACAACATTTTTTGATTGTCTGGGTCAATCCCAAGTCCAAAGTCATTTACAATTTTTAATGAGGGGTTTTCGTAGTCCTCACCACAAGTTTGTATTTTGGCTTGTTTGATCCAGTACTTAAGAGCACCTGAGAACTTGAGTTTGATACCTACTTTTTGCAAGAAATCAAACGCCTTTTGGGTGACTGAGTAGATTATTTAAAATAGAGTACTGAGTGCAGTCAATTACTGAAGTCAAGTGTGGTTCTGGGATCTCAGAGGAAGCAGTGACATTCATAACTATGACATGTGACTTTTGTTCAGGTCTCTGGTAACTGAATAACCACTGAAGCCCTTGGAACCACATCTCTCCTTTAGTTAATTGCTTCAATGTCAGTACTCTAGATAATCAACTGGGTTCTCACTGACTGGGGCATATCGGAGTTTGTATCCAGTTGATAATTCTCGAATTTCCTTAACGTAGTTACTGATATTAGGTTTTTGCTGTAATTTTTTTTCCTTTGCAGTACCGCTTCATTATCTGACCACACTACAGTTTGTTCAATGAGTATGTTTGTTAATGTTTTGGTCAGATAATGAGCCAGCCTCTCCCCTAGTAGCAAGGCTTATAGTTCTAGTTCTAGAACTAGAAAATTTATCAACACAAATTAGAAATTTTGTTACATAGGTGTATGCAGGACACACTCAACATTTAATCTTAAAATTGTATTGGATTAAAAAAATGGATGCATCAAAATACTTCTTTATCACATGCATCTGTATTATAGCAGATTTTACATTAAATATCATTGAAGCAGCACAAGTGTGTGAGTACAACTAGGTAAGTACAACTAGAGGAGTACAAGTAGATAAATACAGCTAAGCTCAACTTGATGAGTATTGCTAGGTGAATACAAATAGAACTCTCCAGACACCAAACAGAACGCCTTAAGAGAGACCCACATCGTGTATGTCTTCCCACATGCCCACTTGGGTACTGTCAACCCCAAATATCTTAGTATATAGGCAAGAGAGCAACGTTTCTCTCTAGGTGATTAACAATGCACAAGCAATAGGGCTTCATCAAGGAGCATATTGTCAAGCACAACCAGACCATCACCAGAGACATCTTAACAAGCATCACTGAAATAATCGACAGGTATAACCACAGCAGAAGAATGGACCTCAGCGAGGTGCTACACATTTTCTCAAATCCCATCGCATAAGGTACCACCATTACCACAGTGGGATTTGAGAAACTTTCCCCAGTTTTTAAGACCCTTAATATCAATTTGGTGTTCACTAATAATACGATCAAGTCTAATTTAATAAAAAAACTCCCCTGGTACAGCAGGTTGTGTGTATTCGATTCCCTGCAATGATTGTGAGTCTGTGTACCTTGGACAAACAGGAAAATTCTTACAATTGCGTATGTCCCAACATGCTTATAGTATAAGAACTGCCCAAACGTCTAATGCTTTGTATCTACACACAAGTTTGTGTGATCACACTATTAATTGGGATGGGGCTAAAAGCATTGTCAATTGCAATGGCTTTGTGGAACGGAATTTAATCGAGTCTGCACTAATTACTCAATGTCCAAATCTTCTCAATGTTAGTACTGGTATGTACAAACTTGACCCAGTTTTAAGTTACAATATTACACAACAGTTTAAGAAACAACTCTTAAATTGAGGCATACAATGTCTATTACAATTGTTTATTCATTTATAGTGTGTTCATGAGGCTTTTCCTTAATCTTTCATCCTTAATTCTCTGACCGCTTAATCCTCTTTGTCCCTTCCTGTTTCTGGTAATTCTTTCCTAGGGATGGCTTGGTCAGGTCTAGGTGCTGACCTGTACCTTCTTTCTCCTGTCCTCAGTCAGTCTGGTGTTGACAAAGGCCTTGAGAAGCCGAAACGTTCACCCCTCTTTCTCCAATTTTTTGTGGTTTTTCCGCATACAAATGATCAGTGTTTAATGATCGTCAATTGCATCAATGGATACCACATGCCAGTTTCTCTCCTTCTCCTCTCTGTACCCTTCTCTTAAGCCTTTTGTTACTAAACTTCGTTCTGCTTTAGTGAAATCTCATTCCTTAAAACTTCGCCTCAGTTCTCTTCGAAAATGCCTCAGTGAACAAGTGCTACCCCATTCATTATTACCCAACAGTGTTCTTAAATTATCAGATTGGCCGTTTGATGAGATTCCTCGCATAGTGCTTAAGAAAAACATCGATTTACTTAAATTACAAGTGTGTGAATGTTTTAATGTGGTGGATAATTGTAAGTATGCCTTTCTCCAAGCCATTCCGCCCGAATGGAACCGCTGTTTGATGGATTATTGTTACACTATTCTGAGATCTACCTTCAGAAAGGTGAGTACTAAACTGGATTTAAAATTGAAGAGGCTTATTCAACAAAGTAACTGGAGTAAACACTCCAACCGTGATTTTGTCATCAACCTCTCGGATAGACAACTTGATAACAACACGATTAGTGTATTAGAATATGGCCTGAGCTTTGCCACGTCTAACGGGACAGTTAATTTTGTAGATATTGCCAAAGGTTTCTGTAATCTCGAAAAGTATAGTGATGTCTCAGTTGAAGATATTAATGTGTGCAAAGGTATGATGTATGGTGTTTTACTTAACAATTCTGTACCTAATTGTCCAAGTCGATTTATTCATGCGTTCAAAAACCTCAAAAAAGATAATTCCTTACATATTACCAAGGCTGATAAGTCAAATGCAGTAGTTATTATGAATAAGGATGACTATGTTCGAAAAATGGAGTTACTTTTGGAAGATAGGGATACTTACCTATTGGTTAACAGAGATCCTACTGAAAAAGTGATCGCACATTTTAACAAAACTCTCAAAACTTTGTGCAAAGGCGATAAAGAATTGATTTCTAGGCTAACAAGTCGATCTCCCTCTCTACCTTATATGTATGGTCTTATAAAAACCCATAAACCTCATAATCCAGTTAGACCGATTATTAGTTCAGTTGGTTCGGCGGCTTATAAACTTTCTAAGTGGTTGGTTAAAGTTTTGTCCCCTATCGTTGGTACTATTTCTAACTCGCACTTAACTAACAATGTAGACTTAATTAATAAGCTATCCACACTAAATTTGAATTTTGATTTTAAACTAGTAAGTTTTGATGTGACTGCTTTATTCACTAAAGTACCTGTTGATGATTTGTTAGAATACCTACGTGAGGAACTGCCTAAATATAATTTGAGCTTGCAGACCAATAATGTGTTGGAACTTATCAAATTATGTATAAAAGACAATTATTTCAGTTTCAATGGAAAATTTTTCAAACAAACATTTGGTATGGCTATGGGCAATCCCCTTTCCCCAGTTTTGAGCAATTTGTATATGGAGTTCTTCGAAACAAAGATCTTATCCAGGATTATCCCCTCTAATGTAGTCTGGTTTAGGTATGTCGACGATATTTTGTGCTTATGGCCGAGTGACCAAGACCAAATTGTTTTTCTTAATGAACTTAATTCTTTGGTACCTTCAATAAAATTCACATGCGAAAATGAGGAGAATGGTACTCTTCCATTTTTGGACATTATGATTCATAGAGTCAATAGAAGGTTCAAATTTAATGTGTATAGAAAACCTACCAACGTGGGGTCGTTTGTTCATTATTATTCGAATCATCATAGTAAAGTTAAACAGGCAGTATTTTCAGGAATGTTTCTTCGAGCTTTGAGGGTATGCAGCCCTGAGTTTTTTGATGAAGAGATAGCTAAAATATATGAAATTGGGAAAAGTTTACAGTACCCTAAGATGTTTTTGGATTGTTCGTTTGGGAATGCTAAACGTACGTTTTATAATAATGTCTCCAAAGCGAAACCAGAAAATAGAAACTCATTGGTGGTACCTTATGCGATGGGATTTGAGAAACTTTCCCCAGTTTTTAAGACCCTTAATATCAATTTGGTGTTCACTAATAATACGATCAAGTCTAATTTAATAAAAAACTCCCCTGGTACAGCAGGTTGTGTGTATTCGATTCCCTGCAATGATTGTGAGTCTGTGTACCTTGGACAAACAGGAAAATCCTTACAATTGCGTATGTCCCAACATGCTTATAGTATAAGAACTGCCCAAACGTCTAATGCTTTGTATCTACACACAAGTTTGTGTGATCACACTATTAATTGGGATGGGGCTAAAAGCATTGCCAATTGCAATGGCTTTGTGGAACGGAATTTAATCGAGTCTGCGCTAATTAGTCAATGTCCAAATCTTCTCAATGTTAGTACTGGTATGTACAAACTTGACCCAGTTTTAAGTTACAATATTACACAACAGTTTAAGAAAAAACTCTTAAATTGAGGCATACAATGTCTCATTACAATTGTATATTCATTTATTGTGTGTTCATGAGGCTTTTCCTTAATCTTTTATCCTTAATTATCTGACCGCTTAATCCTCTTTGATCTTTCCTGTTTCTGATAATCCTTTCCTAGGGATGGGTTGGTCAGGTCTAGGTGCTGACCTGTATCTTCCCTCTCCTGTCCTCAGTCAGTCTGGTGTTGACAAAGGCCTTGACAAGCCGAAACGTTCACCCCCCTTTCTCCAATTCTTTGTGGTTTTTCCGCATACAAATGATCAGTGTTTAGTGATCGTCAATTGCATCAATGGATACCACGTGCCAGTTTCTCTCCTTCTCCTCTCTGTACCCTTCTCTTAAGCCTTTTGTTACTAAACTTCGTTCTGCTTTAGTGAAATCTCATTCCTTAAAACTTCGCCTCAGTTTTCTTCGAAAATGCCTCAGTGAACAAGTGCTACCCCGTTCATTATTACCCAACAGCGTTCTTAAATTATCAGATCGGCCGTTTGATGAGATTCCCCGCATAGTGCTTAAGAAAAACATCGATTTACTTAAATTACAAGTGCGTGAATGTTTTAAAGTGGTGGATAATTGTAAGTATGCCTTTCTCCAAGCCATTCCGCCCGAATGGAACCGCTGTTTGATGGATTATTGTTACACTATTCTGAGATCTACCTACAGAAAGGTGAGTACTAAACTGGATTTAAAATTGAAGAGACTTATTCAACAAAGTAACTGGAGTAAACACTCCAACCGTGATTTTGTCATCAACCTCTCGGATAGACAACTTGATAACAACACGATTACTGCATTAGGATATGGCCTGAGCTTTGCCACGTCTAACGGGACAGTTAATTTTGTAGATATTGCCAAAGGTTTCTGTAATCTCGAAAAGTATAGTGATGTCTCAGTTGAAGATATTAATGTGTGCAAAGGTATGATGTATGGTGTTTTACTTAACAATTCTGTACCTAATTGTCCAAGTCGATTTATTCATGCGTTCAAAAACCTCAAAAAAGATAATTCCTTACATATTACCAAGGCTGATAAGTCAAATGCAGTAGTTATTATGAATAAGGATGACTATGTTCGAAAAATGGAGTTACTTTTGGAAGATAGGGATACTTACCTATTGGTTAACAGAGATCCTACTGAAAAAGTGATCGCACATTTTAACAAAACTCTCAAAACTTTGTGCAAAGGCGATAAAGAATTGATTTCTAGGCTAACAAGTCGATCTCCCTCTCTACCTTATATGTATGGTCTTATAAAAACCCATAAACCTCATAATCCAGTTAGACCGATTATTAGTTCAGTTGGTTCGGCGGCTTATAAACTTTCTAAGTGGTTGGTTAAAGTTTTGTCCCCTATCGTTGGTACTATTTCTAACTCGCACTTAACTAACAATGTAGACTTAATTAATAAGCTATCCACACTAAATTTGAATTTTGACTTTAAACTAGTAAGTTTTGATGTGACTGCTTTATTCACTAAAGTACCTGTTGATGATTTGTTAGAATACCTACGTGAGGAACTGCCTAAATATAATTTGAGCTTGCAGACCAATAATGTGTTGGAACTTATCAAATTATGTATAAAAGACAATTATTTCAGTTTCAATGGAAAATTTTTCAAACAAACATTTGGTATGGCTATGGGCAATCCCCTTTCCCCAGTTTTGAGCAATTTGTATATGGAGTTCTTCGAAACAAAGATCTTATCCAGGATTATCCCCTCTAATGTAGTCTGGTTTAGGTATGTCGACGATATTTTGTGCTTATGGCCGAGTGACCAAGACCAAATTGTTTTTCTTAATGAACTTAATTCTTTGGTACCTTCAATAAAATTCACATGCGAAAATGAGGAGAATGGTACTCTTCCATTTTTGGACATTATGATTCATAGAGTCAATAGAAGGTTCAAATTTAATGTGTATAGAAAACCTACCAACGTGGGGTCGTTTGTTCATTATTATTCGAATCATCATAGTAAAGTTAAACAGGCAGTATTTTCAGGAATGTTTCTTCGAGCTTTGAGGGTATGCAGCCCTGAGTTTTTTGATGAAGAGATAGCTAAAATATATGAAATTGGAAAAGTTTACAGTACCCTAAGATGTTTTTGGATTGTTCGTTTGGGAATGCTAAACGTACGTTTTATAATAATGTCTCCAAAGCGAAACCAGAAAATAGAAACTCATTGGTGGTACCTTATGCGATGGGATTTGAGAAACTTTCCCCAGTTTTTAAGACCCTTAATATCAATTTGGTGTTCACTAATAATACGATCAAGTCTAATTTAATAAAAAACTCCCCTGGTACAGCAGGTTGTGTGTATTCGATTCCCTGCAATGATTGTGAGTCTGTGTACCTTGGACAAACAGGAAAATCCTTACAATTGCGTATGTCCCAACATGCTTATAGTATAAGAACTGCCCAAACGTCTAATGCTTTGTATCTACACACAAGTTTGTGTGATCACACTATTAATTGGGATGGGGCTAAAAGCATTGCCAATTGCAATGGCTTTGTGGAACGGAATTTAATCGAGTCTGCGCTAATTAGTCAATGTCCAAATCTTCTCAATGTTAGTACTGGTATGTACAAACTTGACCCAGTTTTAAGTTACAATATTACACAACAGTTTAAGAAAAAACTCTTAAATTGAGGCATACAATGTCTCATTACAATTGTATATTCATTTATTGTGTGTTCATGAGGCTTTTCCTTAATCTTTCATCCTTAATTCTCTGACCGCTTAATCCTCTTTGATCTTTCCTGTTTCTGGTAATCCTTTCCTAGGGATGGGTTGGTCAGGTCTAGGTGCTGACCTGTATCTTCTCTCTCCTGTCCTCAGTCAGTCTGGTGTTGACAAAGGCCTTGACAAGCCGAAACGTTCACCCCCTTTCTCCAATTCTTTGTGGTTTTTCCGCATACAAATGATCAGTGTTTAGTGATCGTCAATTGCATCAATGGATACCACGTGCCAGTTTCTCTCCTTCTCCTCTCTGTACCCTTCTCTTAAGCCTTTTGTTACTAAACTTCGTTCTGCTTTAGTGAAATCTCATTCCTTAAAACTTCGCCTCAGTTTTCTTCGAAAATGCCTCAGTGAACAAGTGCTACCCCGTTCATTATTACCCAACAGCGTTCTTAAATTATCAGATCGGCCGTTTGATGAGATTCCCCGCATAGTGCTTAAGAAAAACATCGATTTACTTAAATTACAAGTGCGTGAATGTTTTAAAGTGGTGGATAATTGTAAGTATGCCTTTCTCCAAGCCATTCCGCCCGAATGGAACCGCTGTTTGATGGATTATTGTTACACTATTCTGAGATCTACCTACAGAAAGGTGAGTACTAAACTGGATTTAAAATTGAAGAGACTTATTCAACAAAGTAACTGGAGTAAACACTCCAACCGTGATTTTGTCATCAACCTCTCGGATAGACAACTTGATAACAACACGATTACTGCATTAGGATATGGCCTGAGCTTTGCCACGTCTAACGGGACAGTTAATTTTGTAGATATTGCCAAAGGTTTCTGTAATCTCGAAAAGTATAGTGATGTCTCAGTTGAAGATATTAATGTGTGCAAAGGTATGATGTATGGTGTTTTACTTAACAATTCTGTACCTAATTGTCCAAGTCGATTTATTCATGCGTTCAAAAACCTCAAAAAAGATAATTCCTTACATATTACCAAGGCTGATAAGTCAAATGCAGTAGTTATTATGAATAAGGATGACTATGTTCGAAAAATGGAGTTACTTTTGGAAGATAGGGATACTTACCTATTGGTTAACAGAGATCCTACTGAAAAAGTGATCGCACATTTTAACAAAACTCTCAAAACTTTGTGCAAAGGCGATAAAGAGTTGATTTCTAGGCTAACAAGTCGATCTCCCTCTCTACCTTATATGTATGGTCTTATAAAAACCCATAAACCTCATAATCCAGTTAGACCGATTATTAGTTCAGTTGGTTCGGCGGCTTATAAACTTTCTAAGTGGTTGGTTAAAGTTTTGTCCCCTATCGTTGGTACTATTTCTAACTCGCACTTAACTAACAATGTAGACTTAATTAATAAGCTATCCACACTAAATTTGAATTTTGACTTTAAACTAGTAAGTTTTGATGTGACTGCTTTATTCACTAAAGTACCTGTTGATGATTTGTTAGAATACCTACGTGAGAAACTGCCTAAATATAATTTGAGCTTGCAGACCAATAATGTGTTGGAACTTATCAAATTATGTATAAAAGACAATTATTTCAGTTTCAATGGAAAATTTTTCAAACAAACATTTGGTATGGCTATGGGCAATCCCCTTTCCCCAGTTTTGAGCAATTTGTATATGGAGTTCTTCGAAACAAAGATCTTATCCAGGATTATCCCCTCTAATGTAGTCTGGTTTAGGTATGTCGATGATATTTTGTGCTTATGGCCGAGTGACCAAGACCAAATTGTTTTTCTTAATGAACTTAATTCTTTGGTACCTTCAATAAAATTCACATGCGAAAATGAGGAGAATGGTACTCTTCCATTTTTGGACATTATGATTCATAGAGTCAATAGAAGGTTCAAATTTAATGTGTATAGAAAACCTACCAACGTGGGGTCGTTTGTTCATTATTATTCGAATCATCATAGTAAAGTTAAACAGGCAGTATTTTCAGAAATGTTTCTTCGAGCTTTGAGGGTATGCAGCCCTGAGTTTTTTGATGAAGAGATAGCTAAAATATATGAAATTGGGAAAAGTTTACAGTACCCTAAGATGTTTTTGGATTGTTCGTTTGGGAATGCTAAACGTACGTTTTATAATAATGTCTCCAAAGCGAAACCAGAAAATAGAAACTCATTGGTGGTACCTTATGCGATGGGATTTGAGAAACTTTCCCCAGTTTTTAAGACCCTTAATATCAATTTGGTGTTCACTAATAATACGATCAAGTCTAATTTAATAAAAAAATCCACTGGTACAGCAGGTTGTGTGTATTCGATTCCCTGCAATGATTGTGAGTCTGTGTACCTTGGACAAACAGGAAAATCCTTACAATTGCGTATGTCCCAACATGCTTATAGTATAAGAACTGCCCAAACGTCTAATGCTTTGTATCTACACACAAGTTTGTGTGATCACACTATTAATTGGGATGGGGATAAAAGCATTGCCAATTGCAATGGCTTTGTGGAACGGAATTTAATCGAGTCTGCGCTAATTAGTCGATGTCCAAATCTTCTCAATGTTAGTACTGGTATGTACAAACTTGACCCAGTTTTAAGTTACAATATTACACAACAGTTTAAGAAAAAACTCTTAAATTGAGGCATACAATGTCTCATTACAATTGTATATTCATTTATTGTGTGTTCATGAGGCTTTTCCTTAATCTTTCATCCTTAATTCTCTGACCGCTTAATCCTCTTTGACTTTCCTGTTTCTGATAATCCTTTCCTGGGATGGGTTGGTCAGGTCTAGGTGCTGACCTGTATCTTCCCTCTCCTGTCCTCAGTCAGTCTGGTGTTGACAAAGGCCTTGACAAGCCGAAACGTTCACCCCCTTTCTCCAATTCTTTGTGGTTTTCCGCATACAAATGATCATTGTTTATATCGTATATA
>WNGS01140592.1:57285-72257 GCA_020271785.1 Procambarus virginalis
TTCTTCTATACATCTGCAACATCAAGATACCACATTCAAGAGTATATGAGTAGAATAAGAGACATCTCTCAGGGAGTACACTACCCAACTCTCACTCCTCACCCCCCCCCCCCCCCCCCCCTCCCTCACTGTTGGCGCACCACCTAGTCGATCACTAAACGGCCACTTCAAACCAACACTCTCCACATTGGTGAATCAGCGACTTCACGCGACTCCAGCTGCCATCTGCATCGCCTATATATAGTCTCGCATGAGCAGTTGGCCTCAGAATATTCTTGTGCTCTAGAGCTGACACTTCTATCTAGCATACTTCCTGTATGTTAGAGGTTTCAGCTAGCCCACTATTCTCAGCACTATTAACTAATTTTTGTCTTGTTTATTGTAGAGTAACGTAATCATTACCTTTGTTTTATATTGTGTTTTGTCTTTGTATAGTTTTGATCCGCACTGTACATATCCAAGGGATTATCTTTATTTTGTTTCTATTTGTTTAAAGTAAATTAAAGTTCATTATTTATAAGATTTGTTTTGCGTGTTTTTCCCTCTCACTTTACCACAGGAGACAACTGCCAAGCAGTCAACATTTTGGTTTCTCTTTTTTTTCTAATGTGATTGGCATTTCCACCAGCCATAGAGAAGACTGCCTTAACACCAACATTTCTCGTCACATTAATGGGGGCCTGTCCTAGGAGCTTCACTCAGGTACTGATACTAGACCAATCATTTCATTTTGTGGTAAGTGTACTTGGCTTTGTTACACATTGCCTTTTCAAGAATTTCATAACTTTCAATAATTTATGGTGCTGTGTATTTTGTGCTTTCCAAGTATAACATTTTATGAGTGTTGGATGACTACTGATTACTTTTTTTTATTTATTTATTTTTACATGCAAAGCATGCAATTTAAATACAATAAAAACAAATCAAGAACATAGAAAACAGAACAAAACAAAAAACCACCGGCCAGAAGGGCCGACAGCACAGTACAACAAAATACAAACTCGATAAATGCATTGAAAAAACACAGCAGACAACACGACACAAAATAGAAAACAATGGCAAACAACAAACACAGGAACATGTCAAAACAAAACAGTATAAAACAAAACAAACATCAAGATGCATAACATGCAATCAAGAAAAAACATAGTTACATACACAACAACAAACAAACACCGGCCTGAAGGACCGAGAACAAAACACAACAGAATGAACAAATTGAATTATTATAAAAGATACAATAAGAATGCACACCACACAATAAGCCAATAACAACAAAGAAAAATAAAAGACAAATACAACACGTAAGCATAAAATAAAAACACATAGGGCACGGTAACAACACTAAATAAATACAGGAAGACCAACACACACACACCAAGCCACCCGCCTCGCCACAAACAAAGGGAGAGGCACGGGCACAAACTACCAGAAGGCAAACAAACAGCCAGAAGGGCACACAGCACAAAAGTATAAAATCACCTGACGTATTTGCCTGGAAACTCGTCCCGAGGGAATCTGACATGGAATGCCTCCCATCGTAACCACTGCCAAGGGCCCTGACTATCCACCGGGGACGCCATCTCCTCCGTAACGTTGGCCACAAACACCCGCAAACAGGGCACCCAAATAGTATCACACCGGAACCGAGTGACCAGTACACGCTCCCACACCAATGGAATCGCCCCACGCAGAAAGTCCAGTGCCTCATCGCAGATCGGTAACTCAGCAATCCGCGACCAGTGACCCAATGGCATCACAGACTCCGGTAACACGGCCCCCAAGTGCCCAACGGTCAACCTCCAAGGAGGGAGCCTGGCAGAAGGCACCACCACAGGGGCACCAGCGCCCACGGGCACACCACCGGACGACCGCGTGGAAACCAAACTAAGCACATCTTTCCGCAAGGTCACCACCAGGCCACGCCCAGACCCATCAACCCCACCATCCCTGGCAGCGGAGGCCACCACTCCCCATCGCGGAGAGGCCCCCGGCGGAGAAGGAACAGCAGGCACACCCGAGACACGGACACCAACGTCAGCAAACGCATGGACTTCTGCCACCACTAACTGCGGAGCCAGCAACGTATCCAGAACCACTCCATCCACACCCGAGGACTCACAGTCACTAAATTCCCCAACATCGGCCCACGTAGACGACGAATGACGGAAACGTTTGGGCACTGGCCTGAGATCGTCAAGATCGTCAGAGCCGGAAGCCAACCCAGAAACAAGGGCACCTCTAGCCGGACGCACTGACGCCCGCCGCAAAACGGCAGCAGCCTCGACCACAGGGGGAACCGGACCACACACAACAGGAGGCCCCACAGCCACCCCAGCACCCAGCACAGCCGGGACCCGAGGCGAGGATGCAGGGCCAGGCACAGCTGCTGAAGACGGGTGAGCAGACGGGGAGGAGGGAGCATCAGGAAGGCCCACGGAAGCAGCAGGGACAGGAGCAGGAGTATCAACCGACGGCATTGCAACATCCTGAGGAGGGTCGGCGACATCCGGGGGAACGTCTCGCGACGCTGGGGGAGTCTCAACAACGAGCGGGTCGGTCACCTCATCCCCGGAGGCCTCGACCAGGGGAAGCGGAGGGAAATCCTCTTCCTGGAACAAGTTGACTTGAGCAACTCGAGCCGCATCGCACCCGGCAGCCTGATGCCCCAACAGGCCACACCGGAAACAGGTACGAGGCTGCCGGGCATAGTACACCCGGATGTAGCACACCAGAAGCCGGACCGAAGATGGAATATCCGACCGCAGGCGCATCCCCAAGGTGCGAACGTTCGTCCGCCTACCTGCATACCTCCCTGAGGAGAGCGTGTTGACCCGCACACTGACGACCGCTCCAAACCGCTGAAAGTAACGCCGGAGAAGGTCCTCGGGAAACTCCAGGGGCGCCCCATGCACGCTGACATAAGTCAGCGCACCACTACGGTCGGAGATGGAGACAGAGCCGGAGACAGAGCCGGCACCATCCGGCAGCGACAACGAGCGTCCCTCGTAACGACTGAGGAAATCACGGTACACTTCCTCCGTCACAAACTTGATGACAACCCGATGGGCAGTCACAAGTTCAATACCGTAAACGGCCATCACAGGGACACGAAGCATGTCGCACATAACCATGGCTATCTCCGTATATCCAGCACGACCAGTGAACTCCAGGCCCACGGAGTTCACGCGCTTGATAGAAGGAAGGGGACCACCCATGGCAAGCATGCCACGTCCACTACTGATTACTTGGTGTCTGGTGGCCAGAGTCACTCTCTTAATTGGTTATTCATCCCTTGGTGTTATTACTCGTATTTGCACCTAATTCTCGTCCCCAGAATATTTCTCATTTACGGCAGATCACCTCTTTGGTACCTTGGTACTTTGGTTTGTCTTCGGGACACGTACCCTTTCTTCTGCAATCCGACTGAAGGAGGATAAAGAGGGCCATAGTTCCTCTAGCACGGACTACGCTGCTGAGTTGGGACCTCAACAAGCAGTTCTCGTCACCAATTGACACTCGCACCCCTACACGTCGGTCAGAGATTATGATACTTACACAGGTAGGGAATTGGCATTCTTTTTCAGAACACAAAGAATGCTAATTCTGTAAGTGTCATCTAGTTAAGTAGGAAACCCCTTGCTTCTGTCCTATAGAGACCTGGCAAGGTATCCCTACGTTTTTGGTCTACCTCTCACTTTTGAAACTATCAAAGTTTCATTTATTTTAGCAGGATTTTCTAGCCCTTATTCTCGTATATAGAGTACCGGGTACAAGATTTCCCTGCATTTTGATTATTTAATCACTTAACATCTAATATTAACGTTAATTGTTTTCACATTAACGATTGAATTCCCACAGGATAGTCACCAGTTGCCACATCATTCTGTTACTGAAACTTATAATACCACAGGTATATTCTCTGTACGTCTGTTTGATATCTCAAAATGTTTCGTCTCTCAGCATTTCGTAGTGATCCAGCAAATGAAGTAGGGAACTTAATTCGTGCCAAGAGGACAGAATTACAAACTCTTGCACATGAGTACCAACTAGATGTTCCCCATGGAGCCAACAAAAGTGAATTGCATAACCTTATCCTTGACCACCTCTTTGATAATGGAATTAGACTCTGATTCTCACGAAAACTATTCCATTGCAGACCAGCAAGCTCTGGCAGCTATGAAGTTAAAGTTAGAACTAGCGAAAGCAGACCGTGAATACCAAAAAGAAGCTCTACAATTCAAGGAACGCGAGGCTGCCCTAAAGAAAGAACAGGAATGAGAGGCTGCCCCTTGAACGTGAACGCCAGAAGGAAGCTCTGCAGCTCCAGAACTCCAGAAAGAACAAGCTGTACTACAACGTGAGCAGGTTGAATTCCAACGTGAGCGTGAGAGGGAACTTGAAGTAAAAGAACGTGATCTGGAGATACAACGTGAGCACAGTAAGAAGCAAGCCGATAATGCTCTAGAATACCGTAAAAAAGAACTCGACTTGGAAACTGCACACCTCACTCGGCGCCAACAAGCTGAAGCTAAACTTCCTGTAAGCCTTTCCCAGGCAAGTAAGTTAATGCCACCATTCGTTGAGACAGAGATAGATGTGTTTTTTACTACTTTCGAGGCCCTAGCAAAAAACTTAGCTGGCCGGAAGATCAGTGGTCTATACTTCTCAGAGTGCATCTCACAGGTAGAGCTGCGGTTACTTCAGTACCTTAGCGTCTAAGAATGACTACCAGACCTTAAAGCAAGCCGTTCTAGACGCCTTCCTTCTCTCCACCGAAAGCTAGAGACGAAGATTCCGTGATTATCTAAAGGCAAGTGTCACCACCTATTTAGAATTTGCCAATACTAAGAAAAGACATTTCATGAAATGGTTGGAAGCAACCCATGTTTCTACATTTTCAGACCTCGTCAACCTCATTCTAATCACGGAATTCTTTCGACGTGTTCCTGCTCCCATCCGTCTTCACTTAGCAGACAAAGAGGTAACCGACCTCATCAGATGTGCGAAGTCGACTGACACCTACAGTCTTATACACAGGTTAACAGCTGACACATCTTCCAGTAAGAAGTCTTAGTCTAATTATGACAAAGTGAGTACCGATCAAGCTAGCTCTCAATTGTATTGTAAGTATTGCAAGCTCTATGGACATACCATAGATAAATGTGGAAAAGCCCAATACAAAGGCTATAGTGAAACTCCTAAACCCAAACCGACTCCTCCTAAGTCCGGTAAGCCTGTGATGAATATTGGTGTTCCTGTTAATGATCTTTCTCGCTTCAGCAAACACCTATATCCTGGAACAGTCTCTGCCAACAAAACAGATTCGGAGGGACGTTTTAAAGTGAAGATCTTGAGGGACACAGCTGCTCTTCAGTCTATAATTTTGAAATCGGCTGTGCCTAACATCACCTACACCGGGGAGACGGTCTTTATCACTGACTTCACTGCCACCACTCCGTATCCACTCGCCAGAGTCCACTTGGATTGTCCTTTCGCACAAGGTGAAGTCCAAGTCGCCATCCGAGAAAAGCCTTTTCCCATGTCAGGGGTACAACTTCTCCTGGGCAACGACTTGGCTGAAGATCTACAACTTTCCAACTTGATCATCATGGACAAACCCTAGGTATGTGGCTGTCGTGGAAAACCCCTTCCTGAAGTATATTCCAGCAGAGGTCCAAGAAAGTGATGAAGTTTCTCCTCTGGTTTTGGTGACAACCCGTGCGCAAGCTGCAAGTCCCCAAACAGCTGACTCTGCTTCAACAGCTGTCCCTCAAGATCATCAGAATCTACCACCGAATCTCACTATGCTGGAGTTACGAAAGTTGAAGAGGGAGGATCCCTCATTAACACCATTGTTCCATCCCGAGACTCAATCTGATAGTATTCCTGGGTTCTTTATAAAGAACCAATTGCTCTACCGCAGGTACCGACCCAGTAAACTAGCGGAGGATGACGATTGGGCTAATGTCGACCAACTAGTAGTTCCCACCAGCCTACGGCCCAATATTCTACACCTGGCCCATGGAGCGCTTTCTCACTACGGTTTTAATAAAACCAATCACGCCATCAGACAAGACTATTACTGGCCAGGTATGATTAAAGATGTAAAAACTTATATACAACAGTGTCATACATGTCAGATGGCAGGAAAACCTAACATCTCTATTCCCATGGCTCCTTTGATTCCTATCCCGGTGCCTTCGGAACCCTTTCACAGACTCATCATAGACTGTGTTGGTCCTTTACCCCGGACCAGTTCTGGCAACGCTTATATACTAACCATCCTGTGTCCAACCACCAGATTACCCATAGCCGTTCCTGGAAAGAACATTACGGCTGCTACTGTGGTGAAACAACTGTTGAAGATCTTTACACAATATGGATTTCCTTGGGAGATTCAAAGTGACTGTGGCACTAACTTCACCAGTGATCTCTTTAATTAAGAAGACACCTGAAGAATTCAACATTACTCAGGTATTGTCCAGCCCCTATCATCCTGCTTCACAGGGTTCTCTTGAACGTAGTCACCAAACTATAAAATCACTCCTTAAGAAATTTGGCATGAAACTATGAAAGACTGGGATAAACAACTTGACATCATCATATGCATTTTCAGAAGTCTCCCAAATGAGTCTCTAGGAGTGTCTCCTTATGAGATGCTCTACGGACGTAAGTGCTGTACTCCTTTTAAAGCTTTTAAAGACTCTCTATGTAATGCCACCTTCAGTGACCCTCTGTATGTACCCCAGTTTCTTCAAAACTTAAAGCACATTCTAGAGCGAGTGCATAAATTTGCCAACGATAATTTATTAAAAGCTCAAGATAGGATGAAGACTCATTTTGACAAACGCAGTAAAAGCAGGAAATTTAAAACAGGAGACTTCGTTTTAGCATATTTTCCAATCCCTGGTTCTCCCTTGCAAAATAAGTTTTCAGGACCTTACCGCATCAAGGAGTGCAAAAACAACCACAACTACGTTCTTTAGACTCCAGATAGGCGGTGGAGGACCCAGTTGTGCCACGTCAATCTTTTGAAGGAATATAAAGGTACTCCCCCCCTGTGTTAGTATCTCTCTCCATCTTTAGAGATCCATACCACCACAGTGAGACCTTCCCTGCTTCTCCTCCCGAAAGCACTAACTCTGAGTCAGTGCCTTCCAACTCGGAAATTCTTACAGATCTTTCTAAATATTTTGCAGGACTGTAACAGTGCTCCTCTCATCAGAGTCTTCCAAGAACATCAGAACTTTTCAGCGATGATTCCCAGGAACGTAATGTGGTTCAACACGACATCCAGCTACTTCCTGATACCCGGCCGATTCGTCAACCCTTCTACCACATCAGCCCATACAAAAAGGGAGTTATGCATGCTGAGGTACAGTACTTCTGGATCATGGGCTGGCCACCCCTTGTGAGTCCCCTTGGGCCTCACCCTGCATCTTGGTGCCGAAACCTTACGGTAAAATACGATTATGTACAGACTATAGGAAACTGAACCTCGTGACCGTCAAGGATGCTTACCCTTTACCTCGTAAAGATGATATCCTTAACGCCGTAGGTATTGCTACTCATCTTTCTTAGATTGACTTGTGAATTAAAGGGCTACTATCAGATCAGTCTGACAGAACGAGCTAAGGAAATATCTGCCTTCACCACTCCTTTTGGCCTGTATAGATATGAACGCCTTCCTTTTGGACTGTGTAATGCCCCGGCCACCTTCCAGCGAGCTGTCAACCACGCCATCCATGGCCTAGATCACACCTACGCCTACTTGGATGACATCGTTGTGGCAACTGACACCTGGAAGGAACATCTGCTCCAGCTGCAACGATTGTTCTTCAAGCTCCTGACAGCTGGCCTTACCATCAACTTGGGCAAGTCCACCTTTGCTAAAGGTAAAGTGCGTTATCTTGGTCAAGTGATAGGAAATGGCAGCCTAGCTCCTTTAACCATTCATACTCAAGCCATTCAGCATTACCCACAACCTACAACCAGGAAGCAGCTCCTGTGCTTCCTTGGCCTTGCATCTTACTATCGTAGGTTTGTAAAAAAATTCAGTACGGTAGCGACATCACTGATTAATCTGACCAGCCCAAAGCAACGGTATCATTGCACTATTCAACAGACCATTGCCTTTGAACAACTAAAGTCTCTGCTATGTTCTAATCCCATTCTCGCCTATTCAGATATTACGAAGCCCTTCATCATCAATGTCGACGCAAGTGGCACCGGCATCGGGGGCGTTCTAATGCAACAGCGTGGTGAAGATGTTCTTCCTGTCAGTAAATAGAGCTACAAATTGAAGCCTCATCAGAAGAACTATAGCACCATTGAAAAGGAACTTCTCTCCATCGTCCTGAACCTTCAGCATTTCGAACCTTACCTACAAGGTAATAGGTCCATTACCATTTGTTCGGACCACAATCCCCTACGATTTCTGCAACAAGCCCAATTCAACAATCAACGTCTTCTACGCTGGGCTCTGTTCCTGCATAACTTTAACCTGGAGATATTCTTCATTAGGGCTTGGATAACATCATAGCAGACGCCCTCTCCAGAGTCTACGAGGTAGAGGCAGCTACTCCTACCACTCTACCATCTAATGAAGTAACTTAACCCATAAGAGCAGGCTTCGGTGGAGAGCTGTGACAATAATCTCTTTCAAGAGAGATTTAGCCTGCTCCTACCTACATTGCGTTACTTCTATACGTCAGCAACATCAAGATACCACATTTAAGAGTATATAAGTGGAATAACAGACATCTCTCAGGGAGTACACTACCCAACTCTCACTCCCCCCCCCCTCCCTCAATGTCTGCGCACCACCTAGTCGATCACCAAACGACCACTTCAAACCAACACTCTCCCCATTGGTGAATCAGCGACTTCACGTGACTCCAGCGCCATCTGCATCGCCTATATATAGTCTAGCACGAGCAGTTGGCCTCAGAATATTCTCGTGCTCTAGATCTGACGTTTCTATCTAGCACACTTCCTGTATATGAGTAGAGGTTTCAGCCAGCCCACTATTCTCAGCACCATTAACTAATTTCTGTCTTGCTTATTGTAGAGTAATGTAATCATTATTTTATTTTATATTGTCTTTTGTCTTTGTATATTTTTATCTTTATTTTGTTTCTATTTGTTTAAAGTAAATTAAAGTTCAATATTTATAAGATTTGTTTTGCGTGCTTTTCCCTCTCACTTTACCACAGGAGACAACCACCAAGCAGTCAACATTTTTGTTTTCTCTTTTTTTTTCTAATGTGATTGCCATTTCCACCAGCCATAGAGAAGACTGCCTTAACACCTACATTTCTCGTCACAATATATATATATATTGTATTATATATTGTGACGGTAAAGTGTTGGAGTGTTGATGTTCGGCAGTCTTCCAATGGCAGGTGTCAATGCCTGGTCACACTTACAAAAAAAAAGAGACTGCTTGCCTGTGGTAAGGTAAGGGAAGACACGCAAAACACAAAGTATAAACAATGAAACTTTAATTAATTTAGAAAACAAAATAAGAATAAAGACAATCCCTTGGCTTAAGTGAAATTTAAAACAAGTCAAAAAACAAGAAAACAAATAATTACTAGGGATGAAATTTACTCTACAATAAAATAATTTACAATGTAATAACAAGCAGGTGCTGAGAATATTGGCTATAGCTGATACCTCCCTTAGTATACGAAAGCCATAGAGCTTAGTATGCCACAGAGAGATGTCAACTCTAAGAGCACAAAGAATATTCTGAGGATGACGGCTGGAGCTAGCCCAGACGTCGACTCGGCTAGATGGCGTGAGTGCAGGTGCAGGTGTGCTGTCGGCGACACTAGCCAATCAGGAGCATGCAGGCGGAGAATGGGTTGTTAGCTCGTTGAAGACGGGTGGTGAGCCGGCGTAGGGGGGTGAAGGGGGTTTGCAGGGTACGTTTTGCTTCCTGGTCAAAACGTTTTGTGCTACTGGTGGACGTATCTTGAATGTAGCATCTTGTACTTGTAATATTAACGTAACTTTGATAGGGAAGAGCAGGCTCAATCTCTCTTGAAAGAGATTATCATCACAACTCTTCCCCCGAAGCCTGTGGTTCCGGAAGAAGTTACGTCTTCAGGTGATAGAGTGGTAGGTGGAGCTTCCTCTACTTCATAGGCTCTGGAGAGGGCGTCGGCTATGAAGTTGTCAGAACTCTTGATGTAGCAATCTCCAGGTTGAAATTCTGCAGATATCAAGCCCATCGTAGAAGCCGTCGATTGTTGAATTGGGCTTGCTGCAGGAAGTGAAGAGGATTGTGGTCTGTGTAGATGGTAACAGACCAAACACTTTGCAGGTATGGTTCGAAGTTCTGCAAGTTCAGGACGATGAGTACTTCCCTTTCGATCGTGCGGTAGTTCCTTTGGTGTTGTAGAACCTCGATGCCTCGTTGTTGCATCAGGATGCCCCACGATGCCGGTACCACTGGCGTCAACATGGAGGAGGAAAGGCTTCGTGATATCTGGCGAGGCGAGAATGGAATTAGAACATGGTAAAGGAGCACCATTATTGTCCTGAAAATAATTATGAAGATCAGTTAGGATTTCCGAGTTGGAAAGCGCTGACTCAGTGTCAGTGCTTTCGGGAGGAGAAGCAGGGAAGGTCTCACTGTGGAGGTATGGACCTTTGAAGGTAGAGTATGTTACTAACACAGTGGGGGGAGTACCGTTATATAGCTTCAGGAGGTTGACGTGGCACAACTGGGTCTTTCGCCGCCTATCTGGAGTCTCTAGAACGTAGCTGTGGTTGTTTCTGCACCCCTTGAATTCGGGAGGGTCCTGAAAACCTGTTTTGCAAGGGAGAACCTGGGATAGGAAAATAGGCCAACACGAAGTCTCTCGGTTTAAATTTCCTTACTTTGCTGTTCTGGTCGTAATGAGTCTTCATCCTCTCTTGGGCTTTCAATAGATTGTCCTTAGCAAAGTTATGCACCCTCTCTAGAATGTGTTGTAGGTTTTGAAGAAACTGGGGCACATTCTGATGCTCACTGAAGGTGGCATCACTTAGAGAGTCTTTAAAAGCTTTGAGAGGAGTATGGCACTTACGTCCGTAGAACATCTCATAAGGAGATACTCCTAGAGACTCATTGGAGAGACTTCTGAAAATACACATTATGAGGTCAAGTTGTTTATCCCAATCCTTAGAGGTCTCATTGCAAAATTTCTTTAGGATTGCTTTAATAGTCTGATGACTACACTCAAGAGGACCCTGTGAAGCAGGATGATAGGGGCTGGACAATACCTGTGTGATGTTGAACTCTTCCAGTGTCCTCTTGAAGAGATCACTGGTGAAGTTGGTGCCACAGTCACTCTGAACCTCCCTGGGAAATCCATACTGGGTGAAGATCTTCAATAAGTGTTTCACCACAGTAGCACCCGTAATGTTCTTTACTGGAACTGCTATGGGGAATCTGGTGGTAGGACACAGGATGGTTAGTATATAGGCGTTGCCAGAACTGGTCCGAGGTAAAGGACCAACACAGTCTATAATAAGTCTGTGGAAAGGTTCTGCAGGCACCTGGATGGGTGTCAGTGGTGCTCTGGGGATAGAGATGTTCGGTTTACCTGCCATCTGACATGTATGACACTGTTTGACGTACTGTTTGACGTTGTTAACCATACTTGGCCAGTAGTAGTCTTGACGGATTCCGTGGTAGGTTTTGTTAAAACCGTAGTGTGAAAGTGCTCCGTGGGCCAGGTGTAGAATAGTGGGCCGCAGGCTGGTGGGAATCACTAGTTGTTCGACGTTGGCCCAATCGTCATCCTCCTTCAGTTTACTGGGTCTGTATCTGCGGTAGAGCAACTCTTTCTCTAGGAAGAACCCAGGAATACTGTCACGTTGAGTCTCAGCCTGGAAGAATAATGGTGTCAAGGTAAGATCTTCCCTCTGTAACTTACTGAACTCCAACGTGGTAAGATTCGGGGGTAGTTACAGAGGGTCTGGAGGGACAGCGGTAGCAGTAGAGTCAGCTGGTTGCGGTCGTGCAGGTTGTGCACGGGTGGTCACCAAAACCGGAGGAGAAACTTCATCAATCTCTTAAACCTTTGCTGGAACATACTCAAAGATGGGAAAATCCATTACAGAGGTACACACCTTGGGTTTGTCCATGATGATCAGGTTGGTCGGTTGCAGATCTTCTGCCAAGTCGTTGCCCAGGAGAAGTTGCACTCCAGGCATAGGAAAAGGCTTTTCCCTGATGGCGACTAGGACTTCACCGGTCACGAAGGGACAATCCAGGTGGACTCTGGCGAGTGGATAAGGAGTGGTAGCAGTGAGGTCAGTGATGAAGACGGTTTTCCCGGTGTAGGCGATATTAGGCACAGCTGATTTCAAGATTATTGATTGAAGAGCCGCTGTGTCCCTCAAGATCTTCTGTTTGAAACGTCCCTCCGAATCTCAAACGTTGGTAGAGACAGTTCCAGGATACAGGTGTTTACTAAAGAGAGAAAGATCATTAACATGAATACCAACATTCATCACAGGCTTACCGGACTTAGGAGGAGTCTGTTTGGGTTTAGTGGATTCAGTATTACCTTTGTTTGGAGACTTACCACATTTATCTATGGTATGTCCATAGAGTCTACAATATTTACAGTACAATTGCGAGCTAGCTTGCTCTGCACTCACTTTATTGTAACTGTACCAAGACTTCTTACTGGGAGGTGGTTCTGGTGTCAGCCGGTGGATGAGGCTGTAGGTGTCAGCCGACTTCGCACATTTTATGTAGTCGGTCTCTTCTTTATCTGCTAAATATATACGGACGGGAGGAGGTACACGCCTCAAGAATTCTTCAACTAGCATGAGGTTGACGAGTTCTGCAAAGGTAGAGACATGTGCTGCTTTCAGCCATTTCATAAAATACCTCCTTTTGGTATTGGCAAATTCTAGAAAGGTGGTGGTACTTGCCTTTAGGTAATCACGGAATTTTCGTCGGTAGCTTTCGGTGGAGAGAAGGTAGGCGTCCAACACTGCTTGCTTCAGGGTCTGGTAGTCATTCTCAGACGCCAAAGTACCGAGAGTGACTGCAGCTCTACCTGTAGGATGTACACTGAGAAGGGTAGCCCATTGGTCGGCAGGCCAGCTAAGTTGATTAGCTAGGGTCTCAAAGGTGGTAAAAAAAACGTCAATCTCTGTCTCTACGAACGGTGGCATTAACTTACTTGCATGGGAGACATTGAAACTTACAGGAAGACTAGCTGTAGCTTGTTGGAGTTGATTGTGGTGTGTAGCTTCCAAGTAGAATTCTTGCCGACGACATGCGAGAGCCGTTTCAGCTTGTTTCTTCTCATGCTCGTGTTGGATCTCGAGGAGACGTTGTTTTCCTTCTAGCTGTACTCGCTCACGCTCACTGAATAGTGCAGTCTCACGTTCCTGTTTTTCCTTGAATAGGAGGGCCTCTCGCTCCTTGAGGGCGGCCTCTCGCTCCTGTTGTTCCTTGAGGAGGGCGGCCTCTCGTTCCCCGAGGTGGAGAGCTTTTTATTGCTCCCGCTCGATCTTGGCAAGTTCGAGCTTGAGTTTCATTGCTGTCAGATCATGTTTATCTGCAATAGAATAATTTTCGTGAGAGTCAGAGACTATTAGAGAATGTTGTGTATCTCATTCTTGTTGGCTCCAGAGGGAACATCTAGTTGATACTCATGTGCAAGAGCCTTAATTCGGTCCTCTTGGCACGACTTAAGTTCCCTATTTCACCTGCTGGATCTGTACGGAAAGCTTGGAGACGAAACATGGTGAAATATAGCAAATAAATGTACAACGAATAGACTGTTGTGATATGGTAAATGTCAGAAACAGGACAACGTGGCAACTGGTACCTATCCTGTGGAATCGTTAACAATTAAAGTTAATTTTAAGATGGTAAATGATTAATAAATCATGATCGCAGGAAATCTTGTACCCGGTACTCAATGTCAGAGAATAAGGGCAAGAAAATCCTACTAATTAAGCGAAACTGAGTTTCTAAAACAAATGAAACATTTAATTGCTTCAAAAGTGAATTAGGTAGTCCAAGAATGTAGGCATACCTTGCCGAGTCTCTATAGGACATAAGCAAGATTTCCCACTGAATGAAATATGATACAGAATTAGCGAACTTTTGTGCTCTGAAAAAAAGAAAGCTAACTCCCTACCTAAGTAAATATCATCATCTCTGACCGACGTGTATGGGTACGAGTGTCAACTGGTGACGAGAACTGCTGCTGAGGTCCCAACTCAGCAACGAAGTCCGTGCTAGAGGAACTATGGCCCTCTTTATCCTCTTTCAGTCGGATTGCAGAAGATTGGGTGCTTTTGACCCGAGACAAACCAAAGTACCAGGGTACCAATATGATGACCTGTCGAAAATATGAGAAATATCCTAGGGACAAAAGGTGGTAAACACGAGTAATAACACGGAGGGAGGGAGGGAGGGATGACCAATTAAGAAAATGACTGAGGCCTACAGTCACCACGTAATCCAAAGTTGTCCCACACTCACCATATGCTACTTTCGGAATGCGCAATACACACAGCACCATATGGATAATAAAATGAAATATTGAAAATAGTGAAAAACAACTGTACCAAAGCCAAGTACGCTTACCACAAATTTACGTTCTGGTACTAGTACCTGAGTGAAGCTCCGTGGACAGGCCCCCATGAAATGTGACAGTAAAGTGTTGGAGTGTTGATGTTCGGCAGTCCTCCAATGGCAGGTGTCAATGCCTGGTCACACTTACAAAAAAAAAAAAGAGACTGCTTGCCTGTGGTAAGGTAAGGGAAGACACACAAAAACACAAAGCATAAACAATGAAACTTTAATTAATTTAGAAAACAAAATATGAACAAAGACAATCCCTTGGCTTAAGTGAAATTTAAAACAAGTAAAAAAACAAGAAAACATAAATAATTACTAGGGATGAAATTTACTCTACAATAAAATAATTTACAATGCAATA
>WNGS01140592.1:93315-113617 GCA_020271785.1 Procambarus virginalis
ATTTCTGACCCTACCACAGATTACCAATCACTCAGTCATTCTTTTTTTTCTCTTTTTTTCCTTTTCTTTTTTTATATATAGATATGTGGCCCAGCACTGACACCTGCTAGTTGTAAGACTGCCGACCACCATTTCCAACTCGTTACCGTCACAATATATTATATATATATATATATATATATATATATATATATATATATTATATATATATATATATATATATATATATATATATAATACATACTCGTTCAGCCACGCATTGCTGTGGACTCAGCAACGCATGTGCTTCCTGAGCCACAGCAACCTTCTCCGTTTTTTCCCCCAGGTACATAGCACCCACATTACCCTCACACCTCCACCGTCGGCCGTTTCCTAACGACCTCCCACACATTCCACCAATATCCCCGTTACCACGCGTCATCCTCATCCGCTACCCACATTGCTATCCCCATCAACAATTGCCCTGTCCTTCCTTCCACTAGTTCCCCACATCCACCCCTGTCCCTTTGTCTTTACCCCCACTTCTCTTTTCCCCCAGTCCATCCTCCTCCCCATCACACCCAAGCACCGTCCCCTCGTCTCCCACTATACCCCTCCAGCCCCATCCCTCCCCACCAATTCCCACTCCACCATCCCCTCGTCCTTTCCCATCATGCACCACTCCCTTGTCCCATTTGTCCTACCCTACCATTCTCTATTCCCTCCATACCCTCGTCCCCACATTCCGTAACTCCCCCGTCCCTTCGTATCCCCAAACATTCCCCACTCCCTGGTCCGATGCCTTCCAAAATGTGTCTAATGTTTCCCATCAGAAAGGGAAACATCAAATAGCTGAGTGTTCCCATGTCTGAAATATAAGAAAAACAGTTAAAAAATGAAGTGAAAACATATGAAAAATAAAAAACATATAAGCTATACTCACGAAATAACAGTATGAATACAACACAGCACAACATACAGTTGTGAATACCACCGGCTTACAAAGTTAACTGTTTTTTTTTCACGTTATGTCAAAATGAATGTGTTTGCGAAAACAATGCTATATTTGGAAGTGCCTACGTATTACACGTGGCATGCCAGTAGCAGACAAAATAATTAGAACAACGCAAACGAGGAAGCGAGCGACGGACTACTAGCATATTCAAATAAATATGAATAGGTCAGACTGTACACCGAGCATCCTAATGAGGATGAATGCTTCTTTCTTCTCATGCGTTGGTGAAATGTGCCCGGTCCAATGTTTTCCAGCAACTGAGATTTGTCAACAGGGTAACACATGCTACTTACCGTAGTGCATGTCAAACTCTGAATTTATTGGAGAACGACCGCGACTGGGATGTATGCATTAATGACGCGTCCAACACTTCACATCCAAATCAAATTCGTGCATTGTTTGCAATCATATTGACCACCGGCTCTCTGTTATCTCCAACCGAGTTATGAGAGAAATAATATATGCACATGGCTGAAGTATTATCCATTGAATACGCAAGGAAAATTAAAATATGAACATGGATTTTACAGCAAAATCAACAACGAGAGTTCATAATGATTGAAGACTTGTGCTTAGAAATCGCGCACAATTTCTCAATCAATTGGAAATTCCATCACCGAATCGATCTACTGCTACTTCCTTCGATGTAGAATTGTGTGTGAACAAAAGTACAACACGTGTGATCTGTTGTCATATGTTTTATCAAATATTCCTAGGCTAATCCTTGAGCGAAAAGGCATTAACAATCAAATAATTCAAACTGTCAATAACGAGCTTGGAGAAATTTCTTAGATGCGCCAGGAGGAACTGTAAAACCTTCCTAATTAGATTGATTCTAGCAGCATTTCGACCCAAATGGCAAACCTTAGCTCTTGCATCATCTGGAATTGCTGTGACATTGCTACCAGGTGGAAGAACTGCTACTTCGGCTTTGAAATCGCCATTGAACATGCAATTCATTGAAACTCCCACGTGCAAAAACACTTCCAGAGCATCCGGCCTGGAAAAGTATTGCAGAAATGCAAACTTATGTTTGGGATGAATGCTCATGCCCACAAAAATCGCTCGAGGCTCTTGATCGATCATTGGAAGATTTGCGTAGAAATATCAGACCATTTGGGAACGCATTAAATTAATATTGCTTGCAGTAGATTTCAGGCAAATATTACTTGTAATTACCTCGATTGACACCAGTGGACGAAATAAATGCTTGCCTGAAATACTATACTTTGTGGCGCCACGTGAAGACATTTAAAGTAACTACAAATATGCGTGTAGTTATGTAGCTACTGCAAAACAATCCATCAGCTGAGATATTCTCACATAAATTTCTGGAAATAGAGAACGTAAACGTGCCGGTTGATCTGACATCAGGACGAATTTCATTGTCCTCATAACTTCTGCAATTTAGTGACGTTAAAAGAAGAATTGGTTGAAAAAGTATTTCCCAATATTCAAACCAATTATAAGGATCACGACTGGCTGAGTGAACGAGCTATTCTTGTGGCCAAGAACAAAATGTCTAAGACCTTAACAATATTATTCAGTTTAACATTCAAAGCGAGTGAATCACATACAAGTTCGTCGACACTGTTGTGGAAGATGAAGCAGTTAATTATCCAACAATTTTTTAATTAACTCGATCTGTCAGGGCTACCATCACACATACGGCAATTGAAAATCGGCTTGCCAATTATCATGTTGCGAAATATTAACTAGCTAAAACTATGCAACGCCACGTGCCTTGCAGTAAAAAAAAATTAATCAGCGACGTCGTAGAAGCAACAATCTTGACAGGACCTTTCAAAGGTGAAGATATCCTCATTCCTCACATTACTTGGATTCCAACAGATATGCCATTTCAATTTAAGAGATTGTAATTTCCAATTCGATTGGCATTTGCAATCACCGTCAACAAAGCTCAGGGCCAATCTTTAAAATTGTGCAGTTTATATCTAGACACGGATTGCTTCTCACATGGACAATTATATGTTGTGTGTCATAGAGTCAGCAAACCAAACAATCTGTATATCTCCACAGACAATGGAACAACAAAACCACAATGTATACCCACAAGCATTGTGAAATTAAACGTATTAGAAACGTGTGCTTTCTCTTTTCTTTCTTTCCCATTTAACCAGACTGAGCCACAGCAACGCGTGGCGGGTACTGCTAGTCTATATAAATAAAAATGGAAATGTTCGTTTGTTCAAAATCGCTAATCTCCGAAAGTACTTTACCGATTGCTTTGAAATTTTCATACAGAGTTCGATTCGCATCCGAGCAGATTTTTATATACATACTATATAGATGTCACGTCTGTAACGGTAAAAAACATGCTTTTTCTGAAAAACTCTGTTTTTCATGGGTTTTTCATGTGAGGGAAATCTTCTAAACCTCTTTACCGATTGTTTTGAAATTTTGACACAACGTTGAATTCGAAAAGGTGTCTCTTTGTTGAAAAACAGCGCCATCTGTTGGATGTGGGGGCAACACACGCTGTAATCTCCAAAAGTTCTTCACCAATTGCTTTGAAAATTTGACACAACGTTGCTATCGAATAGACGCGTCTTTTTGTATACCTACTATAAAGATGCCACCCCTGTGACAGGTAAAAACATGCATTAAAAAAAACAGCACCATCTGTTGCACATAATGGCAACATGCACGCTATACTAAATATGTCACGAATTCCATTTCAATGTTTCTGATTGCATTGATCAATTTTATTTTCATTGAATTCGATTTATTTTATTTTTTAGTGAAGTATTTTGTGTGACACAGTTGGAATTGAGCTATGTTGTTTTCCATACCATTCATTTCATACGTATAAATAGATGCCACACCTGTGACAGATAAAACTATGCTTTACTTGAAAAACAATGCCATCTGTTGCATGTATGAGAAACACGCATGCTATACTAGATATGTTACAATTCTATTTCAGTGTTTCTGATTGCATTGATAAATTGAATTTTCATAGATTTTGATATATTTTCATTTTGATTTATCTTTTTGTGTGAATTGCATTGGAATTGAGCTGTGTTGTTTATCAGACCGTTCATTTTGTGAGAATTGTTTGTTTTTATATTTTTTTTCATATTTTCATTTCATTAATTTTAAACAGTTTTTAATATATTTTTGTAATGGGAACATCAGTTCACTTGATGTTCCCAATTTGCTGATGGGAACATCAGACCATTTGGAAAGGCATCGAACGAAGGAGTGGGGAATGGTGGGGATGATGAGGGGACTGAAGTGAGAGATGGTGCAGAGGACGAGGGGACAAGGGAGGGAGTAATGGTGGGGGAAGGACGAGGGGACGGGGGAGTTTACCTGCTTGATACCTGCTTGATGGCGTTCTGGGAGTTCTTCTACTTCCCAAGCCCGGCCCGAGGCCAGGCTTGACTTGTGAGAGTTTGGTCCAAGTTTGGAATGGTCCCGACGAGGGGACGGGGGAATAGAGAATGGTGGGGAGGACATAGGGACAGGGGAGTGGGGTATGCTAGGAAGGAGGAGGGGATGTTGGAGTGAGGAATGGTGGGGAGGACGAGGGGACGGTGGAGTCGGGAACGGTTGGGAGGCCAAGGAGATGGGTGAGGGGGAAATGGTGGGGAGGAATGGGGGACATGCAAGGTTCCTGTTGCTCAGCAACACGTGGCCGGGTGCTGCTAGTATATAAATAAAAATGGAATTGTTCGTTTGTTCAAAATCGTTAATCTCCGAAAGTTCTTCACCGATTGCTTTGAAATTTTCACACAACATTCCATTCGCATCTGAGCAGGTTTTTATATATTTTTTATAAAGATGTCACGTCTGTGACAGTAAAAAAACATGCTTTTTCTGAAAAACTGTGTTTTTCATGTGAGGGAAATCTTCGAAACCTCTTTACCGACTGCTTTGAAATTTTGACACAACGTTGCATTCGAACAGGCGCGTCTTTTTATATATCTACTAAACACATGACTCACCTGTGACAGGAAAGAACATGCGTTTTTTGTAAAACAGAGCCATTTGTTGGATGTAAGGGCAACACATGCTGTAATCGCCAAAAGTTCTTCACCAAGTGATTCGAAATTTTGACACAACGTTGAATTCGAATAGGCGCATCTTTTTATATACCTACTACACAGATGCCACAACTGTGACAGGTAAAAACATAGGTTTTTGAAAAACAGCGCCATCTGTTGCATATAATGGCAACATGCACGCTATAGTAAATTTATCGCGAATTCCATTTTAATGACTCCAATTGCATTCATAAATGTTATTTTCATAGATTTCGATTTATTAAATTTTTAGTGAATTATTTTGTATGACATTGTGTTGGAATTGAGCTGTGTTGTTTTCCATACCATTCATTTTGTAAGTATAAGTATAGATGCCACCCACACCTGTAACAGGTAAAACTATGCTTTTCTTGAAAAACAGCGCCGTCTGTTGCATGTAAAAGCAACACACAAGCTATACCAGATATGTTACAATTCCATTTCAATGTTTCTGATTGCATTAATAAATTGAATTTTCATAGATTTTGATTTATTGTCATTTTGATTAAATTATTTTGTGTAAATTGCATAGGAATTGACCTGTGTTGTTTACCAGACCGTTCATTTCGTGAGAATACTTTATTTTTATATTTTTTTCATATTTTCATTCAATTTTTTAACTGTTTTTCTTATATTTCATTGATAGGAACATCAGATCAATTGTTGTTACCAATTTTCTGATGGGTACATCAGACCATTTGGGAAGGCCTCGGACGAGGGAGTGGGGAATGGTGGGGATGATGAGGGGATGGAAGTGAGAGATGGTGGGAGGACGAGGGGATGGGGGAGTTTGGGATGGGGGGACGGGGGGGAGGGGGAATGGAGAATGGTGGGGAGGACAAAGGGACAGGGGAGGGGGGCATGGTGGGAAGGAAGAGGGACCGGTAGAGTGGGAAATGGTTGGGAGGCCGAGGAGACGGGTGAGGGGGAAATGGTGGGGAGGACTGGGGGACAAGGAAGGTTGCTGTTGCTCAGCAACGCACATGCGTTGCTGAGCCACAGCAACGCGTGGCTGCGTACTGCTAATATATATGTATAAATATCTACATTCTTTAATCACCAAAACTATACAACTAAGCTTTTATGGTGCCAAATGAGCATAGTGGCCATCCTCTACATAGCATGAAAAGTCTTGCAGACGACGCCACTTCCGTCACCCAAATGACTCTTCACAACATACTCCTTTTGCTGTGTTACGGTATCAACACCATTGCTGGAGTATGTCATAGCGATTTCGGCGCCATCTATGGACCTGCACTCCAACTTATGGCCATTTGGTGAGACGCAGACAACGCCATCTGCTGGCGGTGGTGTGGCGTCGGTGAAAGGCTCATGTATCATACCTCAATTAGGAGGTGAGGTCGATAATGATGACCTCTGGTGTGGTGGCATAACGATATCATCGCCATCTAGGTTGTGCAGGCAATACAATTTCAATTCCCCAGTGGAAGGGTGTTATCCTTCCAAATCACCCAGTTTACGGTCTGTCTATCTAATGGCGTTTTTTTCACTGAGGTGACGTAAGGAGGCGATTACGCTGTGGAAATGAGTTCACCTTGGGCAGTCCAGAACTCCTGACTTTGTCCTGTGAGAGGACAAAGTGACCGCCGTCGATACTAGAAGTGTGTTAGCCGCTGGATTTATGTAGTGCTGTATGGACCAACATACCCGGGATTTGCCCAAGAGGAGTTATGAGACGACAGTATTGTTCATCTGCTGAGAAGTGCTCCTAGTGTGTTGCTACAGACTTCTGCCAAGGTGTTAGCTACCCAAGTTCATCAATATTTGAGACCCTTGTCAGCTTCTTGCTAAAGCCCTCTGCCGGTGTGCTTCTGGTGAGCAGATGTGGGATATTGGGACATCGTGACGATACGGTGTGTGGACTGGTCCATGTTGAGAAGGGTGAACTCGCCAGTGATTACCATTGAGCGTGGGCGACATGTACTTGAAGGTAATGGACTCGCCAGGACTTGATGAACACTGCAGATCTATTGAGTGTCCTGGGTGAAAGCAACACAGTGTAAATACGTGTAGTTATACATCTATAGATAATATATCAGTGAAGGTGTAATTGCATATTGTTTATTCCCCTTTATTCCTTGCACTGTTACTTGCTTCTGCCATTTCTTGAGAACTTAACACTGACTTGGAGTAGGATCAGAGAAGAAGAGACTATACGGCACGTTAATAGAAAAAAAATGGTTACTAGCTCAAGAAAGGTCGTAACATAAATGGCATCCCCAGCAGGATCCGACTTCTCATCATGTGAATTTGATCGAATTGGTTAAGTAATTAGTGCAATCCCTTCGTATAGATTTCCGCTTTTTGTCTATAAGTGTTAAGTGTAGTTTTTGGTGTTGGAAATCAGTGCAGTGTTACGTGATCGTGCGCAACATTTTGAAAGTGAACAATGGCCGAGAAACAGACCACTGATACTTGAGACGCTGGTCGGGAGTTCCTAAGCCAGGGGAACTGCCTTCCCAAGTTGAAACATCTTGGGAAACCCGAGTTAGTTTTAATAAGTGCCTACCTTGAGATTAAGGTGAGCGATCCCAACTCGCATGTGAAAATCCTCTTAATGGTATATATTCACTTGAACCTAACAGCAAGCAGGAAAGAGAAGTCTCTAGAAAAGGAGAGAGCGTAATGGCTTCCACTGAAAAGGAAGACTAGAGAAGTGATGCTGGGAGTGACCAAGATGAGCTAAATGTAAGCCTATTAAAAGTGAGGATGCGAGAGTTAGACATCCAGCATGAAATTGAGTGGAAGAAGCTAGAACTAAAGAGAGACGAGAGAAAAAGCTGAAAACAGGTAGAAAAATGGAAGAGAGAAAGAAAAGAGGACTAGAAAGAGAAATGGAAATGAAAATAAAACGTGAAATAGAAGTGAAACGGTTGGAGAGGGAAATAGAAATGAAACGTTTGGAAATAAAAGAAAATAAAGAAAAGGAGCGAGAAAGGCAACAAAACTTGGAAGTGCTAAGTCGAGTGGTAGAAAGAGAAACCAATGGTTTCGATCATTAAAATGGTGCCTAAGTTCAATGAGAAGGTGGTGTCAAAGTTCTTTGTTTCTTTCGAGATGGTAGCTGCATCATTGGACTGGCCAAGAGACAATTGGGCACTTATGATCCAATCAGTGCTGACTGTAAAAACCCAAACCGCGTACTCCACACAGTCGATAGGTGACTCTAGTGATTACGAAGCTGTCCAGAACGTTGTGCTGATGGTTTACCAGTTGGTGCCTGAAGCATACAGGCAGAATTTTTGTAACTTTAAAAAGACATCAGAGCATATCTTTATGGAGTTCACGTGTATTAAGGAACAGCTCTTTTTACCAATGGTGCGCGTCTCGGAAGGTGGAGATGAAAAAACTACTGGAACAACTGGTCTTATTAGAAGATTTCAAAGAGTATTTGACCAGTGATCCGAAGACATACTTGGAAGAGCAGGTAGTAGAAATTTTGACCTTGGGTGCTGCTACCATCATGGCTTAAGAATATATTCAAACTCACAGGCCCTCTATCAGGTAGGTTCCGAAGAGTTACTCAAAGCTATTTTTAAAGTATAAGCCAGAGGAGAGAGAACCGTCCCACGTAGTGCCATGAAGACACCACCAGGTAATCCATGACGAACTAGTCCAAGTAGTCCGAAACAAATTAGTCCTAGGAGGGACATGGTGCATTGGACCTGTTGGCAGAAAGGGGCACGTAGCTACTAAGTGTAGAAGCAGAACAGGTAACGACCCGCATAGGGAGTTATTGCTGATGAATTGTGTGACACCACCAGTAGACACCCGTTTCTTGGGATGAATAGAGAGAAAACAGGATGGCTTGCTCCCTTACACTTGGAAAGGGTATGTATCGAGTGATCAAACAGGCAGGTCTGTAGTGATTTTTAAGGATAGTGGAGCAGCCCAATCTCTGATTTTGAGGAACTCGTTACCCGACAAAGTGCTTACCAATGGGAAACAAAGACTTACTTTAGATGGGTTTCCCTCTACGTGGTACATTTCCCCCCTTAGTAGAAGTACATCTGGAATCGCTATATTTTTATGGAAAGTATACTTTGGTAGTAGTGAATCATCATCCTATAGAAAGAGTAGAGGTCATACTGTTCAATAACTTAGCATTGGGTTTGGACAGTAACCATTCCATGGTTACCTGCTTGATACCTGCTTGATGGGGTTCTGGGAGTTCTTCTACTCCCCAAGCCCGGCCCGAGGCCTGGGTCGACTTGTGAGAGTTTGGTCCACCAGGCTGTTGCTTGGAGCGGCCTGCAGGGCCACATACCTACCACAGCCCGGCTGATCCGGAACTTCTCTTAGAAAACAGTCCAGTTTTCTCTTGAAGATGTCCACGGGGGTTCCGGCAATATTTCTTATAGTCGCTGGGAGGACGTTGAACAACCATGGACATCTGATGTTTATACAGTGCTCTCTGATTGTGCCTATGGCACCTCTGCTCTTTTTCTGCCATATCGTTCACTCCAGTACGTTGTTATTTTGCTGTGTAGATTTGGGACCTGGCCCTCCAGTATTTTCCATGTGTATGGAAAATACACTTGCATTTCCCTTGAAAAATTCCCTTGTGGACGATCCGGTTAAAGAAGTGATAAGACTTGTAGTAGCAGTGCCAACCAGATCCCAGACACAGTTGAGATTAAATGACTTGCTTTACCCTATACCTACTGTCAAGGTTCTCACTCCTTCCAACCGTATATGATTGCGGCCGCTCCCACGAGTCTTCGCCCTTCCGTACCTGGAGCCACTGCTCGCCCCGGGGGCTCCCCAGTCTACCAAGGTCTGGGCCTCATCTGCGCCCCTAGCGAGTTGATAGGTTCAAGCCCACTGGTCTCACGGGTGAACCTGCCCGTCTTGACACTCGGATACTCTCTGTTTCTCTATCTAGTCTATTCAAGGTCGCCAGCTGAGTCTTTATACTCGTGTCCCAGCAACACGTCAGTGGTCTCATTAGTTATCTTAAATCAAGGATGCAATCTCATGTGCAATGTAAGGTGGCATAAATGGTTTCACTCAAAATAGCCCTAGAGAATGGAGGCTCACTCAAACACATTGGTAAGATTAAAAGTTTACGGAAGAAAATATATAAACTTGCATAAAGAAATAATATAGGTGGAATTGTCCGATGGCGGCAACATTCCTCTCGTCGCGCCTCTGGTAATCCTGTCAGCTGGTCGGGTCCAACAGTCAGTCGGCTGAGACACACCTTGCGCCTCTGGCAACACGATCAGCTGGACGATTCAAAGTTCGTTTCTGGCCTCTTGAAAACCAGCCACTACTTCCAGGTGCACTAACATCACTGCATCTACATATTTATGTTCACACACACACACCAGCTCATGCCTACATGAGCTCCTTGGCTCCTAGACTAACACTATGTCACATGGACAATAAATGGTAACAAGAAATGTTCACGATATACAAAATATCCGAGCTCGCCTAGATCGAAAGAGTAAAGGGAGGGATAATTATCTACCTTACTTCATTCTGTTATGAGGCCATCCTGTCCTCTGGCGAGGGATGTTGGGGTTCCTGGTCCTGCCGTCTGGTCTTCCATTGATCAGTTTCCCACACACACAAGTTCCTCAGTCGTTTTTGTAATAGTGCATCTTCGCCATCCTCACACCCGGCAGGCACTGTCCTTCTCCTCCTCTTCTTCGGGGTACTGGAGTCAGGTACCTGCGTCATCGTCCTCTTCCTCCTCTCACTGGCACTGTAGACACTACTTGCAATCCAGTACAGCTCCCCTCTCCTCACTTCCAGTAGACTTGGCCCGGCCATCGCTACCTGCTTGATATTTAGAACGTGGTCCACTGGGCGTCCCAGATGTCCAGAGCCCAACGTTCGTCCCTGCAGCAGACTCTTGATAATAGAGCTCTTGACTCTCTAACCCGGCCAATACTTGCTTCTTTTCACTCCACAGAAGTCGGATGACCTCCCAGAATATCTGCAGTATAAAAGCGATGCTTAAGTCCACTGTTAGGGGTTCTCTAGCCTCTAGATCCGGAGCTCACTCGAGCGTGTCCACACTCTACGACGGTCCGTGACATACTCTGCCAGCCACCCTGGGAGCCCTCCGCTTCGTGACATCACACCGCCCAAGGGCTGTCGTCATTGCTCACTTCCGGCACGTGACCCTACCTAGCCAATCAGGTGCCGGCAGGCGCCGCGATGCTTTGGCGGGAAACAGAGCGGCTCGACGCCATCTTGTGACTCAAAAGGGCGTAAGCCCCTTGCATAATCAAACTTAAATGGCAATTTTATAGCCAACCTGATAACGCTTTACACTCTCACACATATGAAAATGTTCCCTGAATATCAGCGAACGCTCAGGTTATGGAAATATGACTCTTTATGCTGGGTTAGGAGAAATATAGGGGGTTAGACACCGTCACATACCCATCCCCTTAAAATTAGAGTCATATCTGATCAGTGCACACAAAAAAGAGCATCTTTCACTGCATTCTCTTTTCCCTTAATGTGCCTTTTCTCTAACCAATTCTCTTGTAGTAGTAACGCCCATCTCGTTAACCTCTGGTTTGAGTTCTTCATCTCGTTTAGGAAGGTCAATGGGTTGAGGTTGGTGTATACTAGTACAGGTCATGCACCTCTTCCCACGTAAACATCGAAATGCTTTAAAGACATGACCAAAGCTAGGGGCCTCTTTCTCGACGGTACTGTAGGCACGCTGGTACTTTACAAATTTCTTTAAGTAGAAGGCCACTGGTCTGTGTACCTCGTTTCTTTCTTAGGCCATCATGGCTCCTACTCCCACGTCACTGGCGTCCACGTACAGTATGAATCTCTCTGAGAGGTCTGGGGATATGAGAACAGGGGCGTCTGTCAACAGGCTCATCGTTTTTCGAAAGATTCCTGGCAGGCCTCTCCTCACTTCCATC
Source organism: Procambarus virginalis (assembly GCA_020271785.1). Taxonomy (NCBI): domain Eukaryota; kingdom Metazoa; phylum Arthropoda; class Malacostraca; order Decapoda; family Cambaridae; genus Procambarus; species Procambarus virginalis. The sequence continues at coordinate 105,276 of WNGS01140592.1, forward strand.
TCTTACTCTTGGATAACAATTCCGTCAAAGTGTGGGTTATGGTGGAGAAATTCTTACAGAACCCCCTGTAGTAGCCTATCATTCCCAGATACTGAAGTAACTACTTCCTCGTTCTAGGCACGGGGTACTCCTTGATTTCCGTCACCTTCTGGTCACCCGGGGTCACTTTTCCTTGTCCTATAATGAACCCCAAGTCCTCACGAGCCTTTCCAAACTTACTTTTCGCAAGATTCACTGTCAAGTTCGCTTTCCCAAGCCTCCTGAAAAATTCCTTGAGTCGGACCAAATATGTTTCCCAACTGTTGGCATACACCACGATGTCATCTATATACACCTTGCATCCTTCGGTCCTCCGAAGCACCTCGTTCATCATTCTCTTGAAGCAACTGCCGCTGTTCTTCAATTCGAACGGCAGCACTTTGTATTAGTATAGCCCATCCAGCGTGACGAAAGCAAAAATCTTCCTCCCTTCCGGAGTCAATGATATCTGGTAATATCCCTTCAAGAGATCGACCTGCGACACGTACCTGGCGCTTCCTACCTGCTCGATACAATCATTCATGCGGGGCACAGGATGGGAATCCGACACAGTGATGGCGTTTACCTTCCGATAATCCGTACAAAAACGGTACGTCCCATCGCTCTTCCTTACCAACAAACAAGGTGAACTCTACTGACTGTTCCTGGGCTCTGCTAGGTAGTTCGCCAGAAGATATTCCACTTCTTTCCTCATTAGCTCCCTCTTCTCCGGGCTGATCATTTAGGCACTTTTCTTAATCGACCTTTCACCTCTCACTTCCACCTCGTGCATCACACTCCTGTGGCATTGGGGCACGTCAGTGAAAAGAGACTCATTCTCCCTCAAAATGGTCATCAAGGCTGCCCTCTGCTTCCCTTTCAGATGTTGTAACTTCTCCCAGATGCTTCCTAAACTCTCGGTGTTGGAGAGATGAGTGCCATCAGCACGGGCCCATTTTCCTTCTTCCTTCGGTAATTCTTGGCTCAGTTTCATACATATTACCGCTCTCCTCTCTCCTTCTGGTCGCATCGTCCCGTTCCGAACGGTGGCCTTTTCTTCTTCCTGGAAATACAGCTTTAGATGATCTATATGACACACCTGCGTCTTACGGGGTCAGTCCGGCTTGCTGATCTCATAGTTCACCTGGCCTATACGCTTTTCAGCCCTGTATGGTCCTTCAAAACGCGGTTCAGTCACCTTGCTCCTTCCGGGTAGCAGCACCAACACCCAAGGCCCAACCTGGAACTCCCTTGGGACGGCCCTCTGATCATACCAATCGGACATTTTCCTCCAGGCCTTCCTCGGATGCTCGACTGCCACCTTCTTCGCACTTCCAAGTCATTCCCTGAACTTACACACATTCGTCGACTGAGATCAGGCCACTCCCGACTTCAGCCGTTCCTTTAGAATCGATAGGGGACTACGCACCTCGTGTCCATACACGAGTTGAAACGGCGAAAATCCCAGAGACTCTACCACTGCGACCCGTATCCCAAATAACGCTGGATACACGGCCTCATCCCATTCTGCTCCTTGTTCAGCGCAGAACACTCTTAACATGGTCTTCAAGGTCGAGTGGGACCTCTCGATCGCTCCTTGCGACTGCGGTCTGTAGGGCGAAGACCGAATCTGGGTTATCCCCCAGTTTGTCTGAACCATTTCGATTGGAACACGCTCCCACAATCAGTCTGAATCTCTTTGAGCATCCCCACCCAAGAGAAAAATCGCTGGAGATGTCCCATAATACTCATTGATGTTAAATGTCGCACCGGTACCACTTCCGGAAACCTCGTTGATGCGCACATAATCGTTAGCAGGTAGTTGTTCCCTCTCTTCGTTCGGGGCTAGGGCCCCACACCGTCTACCAGTAGACGCTTGAACGCTTGTCCGAAAGCATGGACCGGAACCAGAGGGGCCCTTGGTATTGCCGGCACGTTCTTTCCCGCCCTCTTAGCAGGAAGACATGTTTTGCAATGACGTCTCACGTCGGCGTCCATTCCCGGCTAATAGAAGTGTTCCCTGATCCGGTTTCAGTGTTTTGGTTACTCCTAGATGACCTGCAGGGTCCAGTGAGTGCGCCAAATCAAGCACTGCTCCTCTGCAACGAGTCGGTAACCCATACCTGCCGTCTCACCTCTAGTGCCTCCATATCGGCCTCCATCCTCACTGGCCTCCACTGCCTCATCAGCATCCCCTCCTCTAAGTAGAAATGCGTAGCAGTCTTGGGTCCTGCGCGACCTCCCTCGGCCTCTCGTATCAACTCGGGAAACTCCTCCTGCTGCAGCTCGCCCAGTTGAGTGCGATCCAACTCGAAAGGACTGATGAGAGTTATCTGTACTACATCATCCGGGTTCCCTCCACTCTCCATATGTCCTCCGGGTTCCTCGAAGAGACGATTGATTCCTAACCTGTCAGGCACATCCTCTCCAACCTGGCCAGATCCACTCGTTTCGCCTTCGACACACTGTCTCGGGATTACCGCACACACAGGGAACGCTACCTCAGCGATCTCCCTCGCGTTTCCCCAGGTGTCTGACACACTGCTTCCCTTCCTATAGTGTTCCAAACACTCCTCTCCCTTAACGAGATTTGGGAGGACATATCCCCACAGGAGTCATTTCCCAAAATGACCTGAGCCTCCATCTTAGGCATCGAGGCGCAGACCCCTACCACTAGGATCATGCAGCCGTAGTCAGAGTCTTATGTCACCTCGTGAAGGGGCATTCTCACTGGGCCACCCACAGTGGTCACCATTGCCACCCTCACACTGGTGTTCTCATAACCCTCAGTGAATATTGTCTCACTCACAAGGGTAAACTCCTCCCCAGTATCTCTTAACATCTTCACTGGAATGGGGTCGGCCCCCTTTATTCTCACAGTACCCTCACAAATAAAAGGATGAATCTTTTCCTCCCTTTCTAGTGGACATCTGCTCGAAATATCCTTGGCTCCTTGGTCGACCATTCTGACCAGTGCCACATTTCCGTGTTGCCTGGGGCGACCACACTCACGTGCGAAGTGTCCACGCCCGCCACAATTAAAACACCTGCCTCTCCTGGGAGGCGACCCTCCACCGGTCACTCGGGCAACGCTCCCGGAAACCGCCGTCCCCTGGGTCCTCCTCGTGCCCCTTATCGTCGTCTCCCTGGCAGCGTTCCCTGCTCCAGCACCAGTCCCGGCATTTTCCCCTTGGAGTCTCCTCACCAGTTCCCCTGAAATCTTGGACCGGCTTACCTCACTGGGTAAAGTACTCTTGGGAGAGTCCCTGCTCCTCCTGAACTCTTGAAGTTCCTTCCAAACCTTGGGTATGGCGAGTGTCTGGGCGGTCCCTCCTTTCTGAGATGTAGTGCCTCCTCTAGCATGTCGGCATTGTCTGCAGTAGCCTTTGGGGGCTTTAGATTCCGATTTCCCCAGAAATGAATGAAATGAAAACTTGTTCGATTTCAATCAAACGTTTTTGACGAGTTGTACATGAAAAGAGTTTCATCTGGCCCAAATCTCAGCATCGTAGCATAAATAGGAAGGGCGAAAAAAAATATTGAAGTAGGTGTCAAAATTATTCCAAAATGGTCAAAAACGATTATCAAGCACAAGTGTCAACTGAAATCATATCTATGACTCAACTATCACAATAAAAAATATTATAATTAGTTTTATTAGAAAACAAATTTAAATTAAAAAAAATTGTATATTTTTTTCAATTTTTTTTTTTTATCGAACGATTTGCATGAAACTCATACACCTGACTGCACATAAGCCTATCTGTAAGGGTGTCAATTTTGATGAAAACTGGTTGATGTCAACCTCAGCCACAGATGGCAGCACCTTAAACTTTATTATTTTCGTATTTATTTGAAGTAACATAAACGTTCAAATAACTTTTTCATTTTTTATTCAATTTACATGAAACTTACACCGTATATGTGGAGTGCATGTCTGTAAATTTTGTTGATAGTTTTTTCTCTAAGTTCATTTATTGATTTTATAATAGCAATAAACATGACATATTTGCATAATTTTGGGGGGAAATTTGAAAATTTGTATTAGGAAAACTAAAGATGTTTTGGAAATTATCTATCAACAGATACTTTATTATATGCTAATGTGTCAGAGAAGTATCATAGAATTATTATATCTGAAAGGTGTGTATATTTATTCAGACTTGAAAATGTGTAAAATTCGTTGAAAAAACAAAAAACAAAAAATCTCCCTTTCTATTTACGCTGCAGTACTGAAACTTACAAAAATTGCAGCCCTTTTCTTATACAACTAGTCAAAAAATATTGGTTGACATTGAACAATTTTTCCAAAACCAATCTAATCTTTAATACCTGCCACCTTTACCCTGACCTTGAGTTCTGGATGGAGCATCGACATGAATTTTTCCATCACAATCAACTGTTTCAGCTTCTCCATCGTCTCTTCCTCTTCGGCCTTCAGCCATCGTAGGAACCTGCGCTCCATGTCCCGAGCAGTCTCAGCATATGACCTTCCGGATGATCTTCTGCACTCACAGAAGCGTTTCCTGTAGACCTCCGGGGGTCAGTCTATACGAGTGGAGCACTGCTTTCTTGATTGTGTCGTATATGGGGCACTCCTCGATGTCCAACATGTTATAAGCCTCCTTGGCCTCACAAGTCAATCTACTCTGCACTAACGCAGCCGAATCCTCTTCCGTCCATTCCATGAATGTTGCTATCCTCTCAAAATGGTCGAAGAAAGCCTCAGCCTAGAGGGTCAAAGGTGGATAGATCGCGCTCCCAGGCCTTGAAGTCATCCCGCCGTGCAGGTAGCGAGGGCAGCCCGTGCTCAACTCGACCTCCTTCTTCCCCTATATTTCCTTTCGTCGCAGTTGTCTTTCTCCTTCCTCTCGCTGCAGTTGAGGTTCGCGCTTCTCACGCTTCAGCTGGGCTTTGCGCCCCTCTTGCTTCAGCTGGGCTTCACACTCACGCTCCTCTTGCTCCAGCTGGGCTTTGCACTCACACTCCTCTCACTCCAGCTGGGCTTCGTGCTCTTCTCGCTTCAGCTGAGCATCGCGCTCCTCTTGCTTCAGTTGGGCTTCGAGCTCACGCTCCTCTCCCTTCAGCTGAGCTTCAAACTCCTCTCGCTTCAGCTGGGCTTCGAGCTGCATCTTCATTATTTCCAGCTTTATACTTCTCCTGCTGCTACCGCTGGATACTCTGCTGCTTCCTTCGTCGCTCCGGTTCACACCAACAATGGCAGGTGCTTGGGACGGTTCTTCCCTGGAGGCCTCCTCTCGGGCTTTGAGCTGAGCCATGATCTCAATCCCCCGCTCTGCCACCTTGGAGGACCTCAACTTTAACCCAAAGTGGTCCGCCACTAGATGCAGCTGGGTGTTGGTGCACTCTTCCAATGCCTGCTCGTTCCTTGACTCAATAAATGTATTCACTCTATCATCTTCCATCTCTAGGCTATTGAGTAATCATATACAAGGAAATACAGTATAAACCGAGATCACAGATCCAAAATCGTTACCCAATATCGACCTTGGAACTCTCGTCACTACACTTGCAATCCTTGGCAACACTGTTGTTCAATAATGCTGGCAAGGTCGCCACTGTCAAGGTTCGCACCCCTTCCTACCGTATATGGTTGGGGCTGCTCCCACGGGCCTTCGCCCCTCCATACCTGGAGCCACTGCTCGCCCCGGAGGCTTCCCAGTCTACCAAGGGCTGGGCCTCATCTGCGCCCTTAGCGAGTTGAGAGGTTCAAGCCCACCTGTCTCACAGCTGAACCTGCCCGTCTTGACACTCGGATACTCTCTGTTTCTCTATCTAGTCTATTCAAGGTCGCCAGCTGAGTCTTTATACTCGTGTCCCAGCAACACCTCAGTGGTCTCATTAGTTATCTTAAATCAAGGATGCAATCTCATGTGCAATGTAAGGTGGCATAAATGGTTTCACTCGAAATAGCCCTAGAGAATGGAGGCTCACTCAAACACATTGGTAAGATTAAAAGTTTACGGGAGAAAATATATAAACTTGCATAAAGAAATAATATAGGTGGAATTGTCCGATGGCTGCAACATTCCTCTCGTCGCGCCTCTGGCAACCAGGTCAGCTGGTCGGGTCCAACTGTCAGTCGGTGGCGACACAGCTTGAGGCTCTGGTAACACTATCAGCTGATTGGGTCCAACTGTCAGTCAGCAGGGACACACCTCACATCTCTGGCAACACGATCAGCTGATTGGGTCCAACAGTCAGTCGGCTCAGACACGCCTTGCGCCTCTGGCAACACGATCAGCTGGATGATTCTAAGTTCGTTTCTGGCCTCTTGAAAACCAGCCATTACTTTCAGGTGCACTAACGTCACTGCATCTACATATTTATGTTCACACACACACCAGCTCATGCCTAGGAGGCTCACCCAAACACATTGGTAAGATTAAAAGTTTACTGAAGAAATATATAAAGTTGCATAAAGAAATAATATAGGTGGAATTGTCCGATGGCAGCAACACTCCTCTTGTCACGCTCCTGGCAACCTGTTCAGCTGGTCGGGTCCAACTGTCTACTCAAGAAGTTTACTAAAGAAAATATATAAACTTGCATAAAGAAATCATATAGGTGTAATTGTCAGATGGCATCAACACTCCTCATGTCGCGCCTCTGGCAACCCAGTCAGCTGGTCGGGTCCAACTGTCAGTCGGCCGTGACACACCTCGCGCCTCTGGCAACACGATCAGCTGATTGGGTCCAACTGTCAGTCGGCAGGGACACACACCTCGCGCCTCAGGCAACACAATCAGCTGATTGGGTCCGACTATTAGTCGGCGGGGACACCTCGCACCTCTGACAACACGATTAGCTGATTGGGACCAACTGTCAGTCAGCAGGCACACACCTCGTGCTTCTGGCAACACGATCAGCTGGATGATTCAAAGTTCGTTTCTGGCCTCTTGAAAAGCAGCCACTACTTCCAGGTGCACTAACGTCACTGCATCTACATATTTATGTTCACACACACCAACTCATGCCTATACGAGCTCCTTCGCTCCTAGCCCAACACTCTGTTACATAAAACAATAAATGGTAACAAGAAATGTTCACGATATACAAAATATCCTAGCTCGCATAGATCAAAGGGGTAAAGGGAGGGATAATTATCTACCTTACTTCATTCCATTATGAGGCCGGTCCGTCGTCTGGCGAGGGATGTTGAGGTTCCTGGTCCTGGCGTCTGGTCTTCCATTGATCAGTTTCCCACACACAAGTTCCTCAGTCATCTTTGTAGTAGCGCATTTTCGTCATCCTCACACCCGGCAGGCACTGTCCTCCTCCTCCTCCTCCTCCTCCTCCTCCTCCTCTTCTTCAGGATACTGGAGACAGGTACCTGTGCCATTGTCCTCTTCCTCCTCTCACTGTCACTATAGCCACCACTTGCAATCCAGCAGCTCCCTCTCTCCTCTCTTCCAGGAGACTTAGCCCGGCTGTCGCTACTCGCTTGATATTTAGAACGTGGTCCGCTGGACGTCCCAGACGTCCCCAGCCCAACGTTCGTCCCTGCTGCTGACTCTTGACAATAGAGCTCTAGACTCTCTAACCCGGCCAATTCTTGCTTCTTAACACTCCACGGGAGTCGGATGACCTCCCTGAATGTTTGCAGTATCAAAGCGATGCTTAAGTCCACTGGTAGGGGCTCTGTAACTTCTAGATCTAGAGCTTACTCGAGCGTGTCCACATTCTATGATGGTCCATGATGTACTCTGCCAGCTGCCCTGGGAGCCCTCCGTCTCGTGACGTCACACCGCCCGAGGGCTCTCGTCATTGGTCACTTCCAGCACGTGACCCTACCTGGCCAATCAGGTGCCGGCAGGTGCCGCGACGCTTTGGCGGGAAACAAAGTAGCCTGGCGCCATCTTGTGTGTCAAAGGGGCGTAAACCCCTTGCATAATCAAACTTAAATGGCAATTTTACAGCTAACCTGATAACGCTCAACACTCTCATACATATGAATGAATGAATGAATTATCAAGGGTAAGCGCCAAGCCATTACGACTATATAGTATTGGGAAGGGGTCAGGATAAGGATTAGGGATAGGATGGAGGGAAAGGAATGGTGTCCAACCACTTGGCCGGTCGGGGATTTAACATCGACCTGCATGAAGCGAGACCGTCGCTCTACCGTCCAGCCCAAGTGGTTGGCCTCATACACATGAAAATGTTCTCTGAATATCAGAGTACACTCTCTCTTCACTCTCTTTTCTTCTCTTTTCTCTTTTCCTGGTCTCTCTCTTTCCTTTTTCTTCTTTTCTCTCTCTTCATCTTTTCTCTGTTCTACTTTCTCTCTCTCTCTCTCTCTC
>WNGS01140592.1:116583-134094 GCA_020271785.1 Procambarus virginalis
AGCCCTCACATCCCCACACAGTACCCTAACTTAACCAGCCCTCACATCCCCACACAGTACCTTAAAGCCCTCACATCCCCACACAGTACCCTTAACAGCCCTCACATCCCACACAGTACCCTTAACAGCCCTCACATCCCCCACAGTACCCTTACAGCCCTCACATCCCCACACAGTACCCTTAACAGCCTCACACATCCCCACACAGTACCCTTAACAGCCCTCACATCCCCACACAGTACCCTTAACAGCCCTCACATCCCACACAGTACCCTTAACAGCCCTCACATCCCCACACAGTACCCTTAACAGCCTCACATCCCCACACAGTACCCTTAACAGCCCTCACATCCCCACACAGTACCCTTACAGCCCTCACATCCCCACAGTACCCTTAACAGCCCTCACATCCCCACACAGTACCCTTAACAGCCTCACATCCCACACAGTACCCTTAACAGCCCTCACATCCCCACACAGTACCCTTAACAGCCCTCACATCCCCACACAGTACCCTTAACAGCCCTCACATCCCCACACAGTACCCTTAACAGCCCCTCACTCCCCACACAGTACCCTTAACAGCCCTCACATCCCCACACAGTACCCTTAAACCGCCCTCACATCCCCACACAGTACCCTTAACACCCCCACACTCCCCACACAGTAACCTTGTTCCTTACTCAACACCACCTTGGACTTTTATTACAGAAAAATAGAATCAATTAATATAAAAAAATATAAAATATAAGTGTTTACTTACGATAATACTATCGGTGGAACACAAATCTTCTTCTTCTTGATAGTAGCGCAGTTTGCATGAAGGTTTTGTCCTCGCCATGACTGAACTGACGACAAAATGGCCGCTGTGTTGATATGGCGTCGATGACGCTGTGACGTCACAGGTGAGGACGCTTTGCGCAACATTACTCCCTCGTCGCTTGAACCCATCATTTATAGTTTTGTTATTTTTATTATTTTATTTTTATTTATTTATATACAAGAAGTTACATTGGGGGTTAACAGAGAATATAGAAAATAAGTTGAATTAACATTCTTGTAAAGCCACTAGCACGCATAGCGTTTCCGGTAAGTCCTTAAACTAACAGAATTTTTTTTATAAATTAACAGTAAAATTGATAAAAAATGTTAGCAGGTATTTTACAGCTTTTCTTTACAGGTACAGATATTTTTAAGTAGAATAATTACAGTAAATTCAACAAAAGTGTTTACAGGTAATTTGAAGAAATTTTGACACAAAAGCAGATCAGAATAATACACAATAATAACAATACACAATAAAGAAACAAGGATTACTAGATACATGAGGATAACATTCCAGGGTTATACATTGGTTCACTGAAGCACAATATGAAGATTATTTGAGGAAAAGTTTCAAGGAATAATGCAGTAGAAAATGCACTCAATACAACAACCATAATATCAGATGATATCTAAGATTACAGTGTTAAAGTAATATGGCTTAGGTACAAATATTGGGGGATTGAGTAGCACTAGATACAGTGTGGATATAAAGCCCATGGAAGAAAACTATGAAGATGAAATTAGGTACTTTTTGGTTCTATTTTTGAGTATGGCAAAAGTTGGACAGCTTTTCAAATCATTACGGAGTGAGCTCCATAGACTAGGTCCCTTTATTTACATAGAGTGTTTACATAGATTAAGTTTGACTTTGGGGATATCAAAGAGATATTTATGTCTGGTGTGGTGGGCGTGTGTTCTATTACATCTGTCCAGGAAAAGTTTCAGAACAGGGTTTGCACTTAGAAAAAGGGTTTTATAAACGTAATTTACACAGGAGAATGTATGGAGTGAAATTATGTTTATCATGTTTAGGGATTTGAACAACAGAGCTGTGTGTTGTCTGAAGGCAGAGTTAGTTATTGTCCTGAGAGCAGATTTTTGCTGGATGATGATGGGCTTGAGGTAGTTTGCAGAGGTTGAACCCCAAGCACAGATACCTTAAGAAAGATAGGGATAGATAAGTGCATATAATAGAGTGAGAGGAGAGCAGAGTAAGGTACATAATATCTGATCATAGAGAGTATACCAACTGTTTTAGAAACCTTTTTTAGTTATGTGTTGTATATGGGTGCTGAAGTTGAGTCTCTTGTCTAAGTACAGGCCAAGGAACTTTCCATCATTTTTATTGCTAATGTTTACATTATCTTTCTGAAACTGAATTGCATTTTTTATTTGTTTCCAAATAAGATGTAGTAGGTTTTTTCTATGTTTAGTGTGAGTTTGTTGGTTGACATCCACAAGTAGAATTTTTTTAATTAATTGTTTACAACATTATTTAACATGAGTGGGTTGGGGTCAGAGTAGATGAGTAGTATCATCAGCAAACAATATAGGTTTAAGTATGTAAGAGACATTAGGGAGATCATTGATATATATAAGAAACAGGAGGGGTCCTAGGACGCTGCCCTGTGGCACCCTACGGTAAGTGGTAGAGTAGGAGAGGTTATATCATTGATGGCTTCATATTGGTGTCTGTTACTAAGATAGGATCGGATATAGTTCAGGGCAAGGCCACGGATTCCATAATGGTGGAGTTTAAGTAAGAGGTAGTTATGGTTAACAGTATCAAAGGCCTTTCTCAGGTCTATGAAGAGTCCAGTTGGAAACTCACTTTTGTCAAGGGCTGAGAAGATTAAGTCAAGCAGACTAACAATACATCGTTGGTACTCTTTTGGGAGCGGAAGCCAAACTGACGAGGACTCAGTATATTGAATTTTACAAGATTGGAGTAGAGCTGTTTGTAAACAAAAATTTACAATATTTTTTATAATACAGGTAGATTCGATATGGATCTGTAATTATTTATGTCTGCCGTGTTACCTCCTTTATGAACTGGCGTTACTCTTGCTTTTTTAAGGATATCAGGGAAGGTATGACACTCTAGGGATTTATTGAACAGCAATGCTATGGGTGGTGCAAGGGCATGGGAGGCACTCCTGTATACCATCGATGGTATTCCACTAATGTTCCCAGCTTTGGCTTTTTGCGAGTGAATGATGGACACAACATCTGTAGGGCTGACCGGAGAGAGGAGAAGAGTGTTTGGATAGCTGCCTGAAAGATATGTGGTAACATATGTCTGAGTCTCTGGGATTTTTCGGGCAAGGTTAGCACCAATCGATGAAAAGAAGCTATTAAATTCAGTTGCTGTTTCAAGATCTGTTGCAGGTGTATAACCTTCCTTGGCGATTTTATCTTATTATGTGAATGCTGTTTAGCTCCTAGGATGGTAGAGATGGCTCTACATGTGCTTTTTATGTTGCCTTTTGCTTCTTTGAATCTATTCTCGTAATAGGAACGCTTTGCTCTTCTTATTATACTGGTAAGCACTGATGAGTACCTCTTAACTACTTCTTTTGCAACTAGGCCAATCCTAAGTTTTTTTCATATTCATGTTTCTTGTCGATTGCTTTAAGTATGCCATTAGTGAGCCAGGGATTATTTAACCTTTTGCCAGTTACTTGCTTGGTGAGGAGAGGACAATAAGTATTGTAAAGGCTTAGAATTTTGGAAAGAAAGAGGCTAGTTAACGAATTATTATCCTGTGTATTGATAAATTCAGATTCCCAGTTTACATTGTGGAGAGCATTTGTGAGATTGCCTATTGCCACTTCACATTGTAACCTAAAGGTAATTTTCTTGTTACCTGGTGGTGTTATGGCCATGTTCGCTAGAAGGAAGGTAGGATAGTGGTCAGTTGTTCTGTCAGTGATTATACATGATGTAAGAGGAGCTGTTATGTTGGTCCTTCAGTGATCCAGGGTAGTCGCAGATGTTTGAGTGAATCGGGTAGGCCTGGTGATTGCGGGGATGAGCATACAGGAATTCATGCTGTTGAGGAAATAGTCTAATTGAGGGCTATTTTGTAGCCCTAGGTCAATATTGAAATCACCTCTGAGAACTATGTGATTTTTGTTGAGATTATTTGCTTATGATAAGATTCCTCAAGTTGTTGTTGTATTTGCATCTAGCTTCAGACACGAGCATGTTACCGTAATGTCTTAAAGAGTTGAGACCTATTAAGGATGATAAAGAGTCACTTGCAATTAATGTATCAAGTTTGGATACATGTACACATTTCAGTGCAAGGAGCAAGGCAAATAGTTCTGTCTGAAGGGTAGAGGCCCGGTTGTTTATTCGGACTCCCCCCTCAAATTATAAGTCATAGCCTCAAATCATAAGTCATAGCCAAATAAGCTGCTATTAGGACAATATCCAACTCTGGCCCCAGACATCACTCGGTACCCCTACTCAAATCTCAGAATATGTTAGATATTAAGTCACTGAACATTCTCTCATGTGTATTATACATATATATAACCACGCTGAACTGTAATGCCAATCCTGACCTCAAAAGCTTCATTGAAGGTTTTAGGCTCACCACGCTGCAATCTGATAGTACCGCAGGTGTATTCCCTATCTTCAAGCAGCAATTCACTCATTCAAACCAACTTATAATAGTTATCCATATATAAATGGTAACCTTTGTTCTTTAGTAGTTCAAAGCGAGAAGATGTTGGCGCGCAGTTTAAAATCAGTCCCCCCAAAATTGGATAAAAACCTGAATTTTAGCAAATATTTAAAAATTTTATGCCATACTTCGTCATTAGTGGACATTTAGCAGCTAAAATTTTGACTCCATACTATGTCATTATAGTGGGCGAAAGTGTTAGAAGCCTGTCATATGAAGAAAGATTGTCAAAGCTTATATTACATTCTCTAGAAAGGCGAAGAATTAGGAGTGACATATGGTCACCAGCCAAACCAGGCTGTGACTCATATGTCAGGCTGCTCGCAGCCGCGTCCAACAGCTTGGTCGATGACCGGGCCGCGGGGACGCTAAGCCCCGGAAGCACCTCAAGGTAGCCTCAAGGTATGGTAGAGGTGCACAATGGGATGAATGGGCATAACAAAGGGGACATTAATGGGGTATTAAAAGTAGCAACACAAGACAGATCTCGAAACAAAGTGTAAAAATTTGAAAAATTTAGATTTAGGAAAGAACTGCATGGGTAAATACACTGGGTTTGTACCTTAAGATTCATGTATGCAATATTACAAAGTTCCAATTAACTCCCATGCATGCAATTAATTTATGTTATGTTTATGTTTTTTTATGTTAAAATGTTTTTGTTGATTTGTTTGTATATTTTCATAAGTAAAGCATGCTTACCGTCTTATTCCAAGTTTAATGATAACTTTACAAGGTTTAAAACATAAAGTTCAATATATATATTCTGGTTCTCATACAGGAATTATACGTTAATATAACATCATAATAACGTAATGATGTCGTGTAAATAACGTTATATTGACGTCATATAAATGTTATATTTATGTTATAAGAACGTAAATTGGATCGGTTTACATAAAGTAAACAAAAAAAAAAATGTTGACTGAAAATTATTTATTCTTAAATATAAAGCATGAAAACATTATAATTCCAAAGCATTCACTATTATTTTTAAATTTTTACATAAATCTTAAAAAACTATGTCTCAAGAATATATGTTTTTAGTTATATCCTTTGGTTTTAAGAACGTCAGATATACGTATTTATGTCAAAAGTTACAGTATTACCTTTGTGGCACCATTTAAAAACGTTCACAAACGTACTGTGTTTGCTGGGTAGTTAAAAGAGGAGTTCTCCAAAACTTATTTTTGTTATTTCAAGGTGAAGAAAAGAAGGGAATTACTGTAGAAAGTACAGTGGCACCTCGACATCCGATTGCCCCAACTTACGATAAATTCGAGTTCCGATATAAATTTCATCAAAAAATGCGACTTGACATCCGATATTTGGTGCTACACATTCGGGTCGGCCGAGCGTGTGGTTCCCGGTCACGCGGTCCGACCTGCCTCAGTTTACTACAGCTACTCGCTTAGTGACGATCGCGCCTATAAGAAATTCCGCTTTTGTGGTGATTTTTTGCATTTTGAACATTAAAGTAATTATTTTCTATCGCGCCATGAGTCCCAAGAAAGTCAGTGGTAAGGCTCAACATATGAGATCCCATGTAAGAATGACCATAGAGCAGAAACAAGAGATCATTCATAAATATGAAGACGGTGTGCGGGTCGGTGAACTGGCTAGGCAGTACAACAAATCTCAGTCAACGATATCCACCTTACTGGCTAAGAAAAAGGACATTATGAGTGCTAACGTGGCAAAAGGCGTATCAATAATCACGAAACATAGAACACAAACACTTGAGGATGTTGAAAAGTTATTATTAATTTGGATACACAACAAGGAGTTAGCAGGTGATAGCGTTTCGGATGCCATCATTTGTGAAAAGGCAAGAAAATTGCATGAAGACCTTTTAAAGAAAACCCCTGGAACGAATGATGCGGAAGTGAAAGAGTTTAAAGCGAGCAGGGGATGGTTTGAGAAATTTAGAAAAAGAAGTGGAATTCATAGTGTTGTGAGGCATGGGGAGGCTGCCAGCGCAGACAAACCAGCAGCTGAAAGATTCATTGGCGAATTTAAAGATTTTGTGCAGAGTAAGGCATACCTACCACAACAAGTGTTTAATTGTGACGAGACAGGGCTATTCTGGAAAAGATTGCCAAAGAAAACATACATTACCAACATACAAACAAGCACTGAACCACAACCAGGTCCTAGTGGTATTCAGGCAAAACGTAGGAGAGAGAGTACCCCAGAGAAAATATCACTGCCTGTTGTGATAATGGAAGGGGACTCCCCTTCCAAACAGTAACAATTCTCCTCCTCCCCCCTCATCACCATCTTCCATACGCCATCCAAATCCCTCCATAAAGGTAAGTGAAGTTTTGGTACTGTATTGTAGTTAGAAAAAAAATAAAATTGTATTCAGTATAAAATGTATTTTTATGTTAATATTTTGGAGGGTGGGGAACGGATTAATTCAAATCCCTTTATTTCTTATGGGAAAATTCGCTTCGACTTCCGATATTTCGACATCCGATCCGTCTCTGGGAACGGATTAGCATCGGAAGTCGAGGCCACATTATATTACACTTATTTATACAATTTGCACAACGTTTCGAACCTCCATGGTTCATTCTCAAGTGAAAAGAATTTTCAGGACTGGTTGATTTTATACCCGCACTGGGTCAGGTGATAAGACAAAAAAGGTGAAAACATGGGGGGATACATAAGGGAGAAATAGGGGGGGGGGTGAAACATAAAAACATAAGAATAGAGGTAACTGCAGAAGGCCTATTGGCCCTTACGAGGCAGCTCCTATCTACATGCAAAGATTAATCAGGTGTAATTGGCCTGTTATGTTGAACAATGTCTTCTGTGTTGGCATCGTTATGTTCTGGTCTTGTCCATACTCTCATGGTGGGTAGAGTAAAAACTCTACCCAATATATATATATAAATATATATATTATATATATATATATATATATATATATATATATATATATATATATATATATATATATGCAAACAAGCCTGAATGGTCCCCAGGACTAGATACAACTGAAAACTCACACCCCAGAAGTGACTCGAACCCATACTCCCAGGAGCAACGCAACTGGTATGTACAGGGATGCCTTAAACCACTTGACCATCACGACCGGACATAAGGAAGTGATAGCCGAGGCTATGCTATGCCCAAGATAACCATCCAGGTGCCGGCGGGGAAGTGGTTCATATAGCCTCGGCTATCACTTCCTTATGTCCGGTCGTGATGGTCAAGTGGTTTAAGGCATCCCTGTACATACCAGTTGCGTTGCTCCTGGGAGTATGGGTTCGAGTCACTTCTGGGGTGTGAGTTTTCAGTTATATACATATATATATATATATATATATATATATATATATATATATATATATATATATATATATATATATATATATATATATATATATATATATATATGTATATGCGAACAAGCCTGAATGGTCCCCAGGACTATATGCGAATGAAAACTCACACCCCAGAAGTCACTCGAACCCATACTCCCAGGAGCAACGCAACTGGTATGTACAAGACGCCTTAAACCACTTGACCATCACGACCGGACAAAATGAGGTGATAGCCGAAGCTATTTGAACCACCCCACCGCCGGCACACGGATGGTTATCTTGGGCATAGTATTTTACCAAATCACCTCATTCTTTGGGGCACACGTGAGGAACACAAATGCGAACAAGCCTGAATGGTCCCCAGGACTATATGCGAAAGAAAACTCACACCCCAGAAGTGACTCGAACCCATACTCCCAGGAGCAACGCAACTGGTATGTACAAGACGCCTTAAACCACTTGACCATCACGGCCGGACAAAATGAGGTGATAGCAGAAGCTATTTGAACCACCCCACCTTACAGATCTTACCTTGACACCATTATTCTTTCAGGCTGAGACTCAATCTGACAGTATCCCTGGGTTTTTCCTAGAGAACGAGTTGCTCTACCGCAGATACAGACCCAGTAAACTGAAGGAGGAGGACGATTGGGCCAACGTCGAACAACTAGTGATTCCTACCAGCCTGCGGCCCACTATTCTACACCTGGCCCACGGAGCACTGTCACACTACAGTTTTAACAAAACCTACCACGGGATTCGACAAGACTACTACTGGCCAGGTATGGTTAATGATGTCAAACAACACATCAAACAATGTCATACATGTCAGATGGCAGGTAAACCGAACGACTCTATCCCCAGAGCACCACTGACACCCATCCAGGTGCCTGCGGAACCTTTCCACAGACTTATTATAGACTGTGTTGGTCCTTTACCTCGGACCAGTTCTGGCAACGCCTATATACTAACCATCCTGTGTCCTACCACCAGATTCCCCATAGCAGTTCCAGTAAAGAACATTACGGCTGCTACTGTGGTGAAACACTTATTGAAGATCTTCACCCAGTATGGATTTCCCAGGGAGGTTCAGAGTGACTGTGGCACCAACTTCACCAGTGATCTCTTCAAACGGACACTGGAAGAGTTCAACATCACACTGGTACTGTCCTGCCCCTATCATCCTGCTTCACAGGGTTCTCTTGAGCGTAGTCATCAGACTATTAAAGCACTCCTAAAAAAGTTTTGCAATGAGACCTCTAAGGATTGAGATAAACAACTTGATCTCATCATGTGTATTTTCAGAAGTCTTCCCAATGAGTCACTAGGAGTATCTCCTTATGAGATGCTCTACGGATGTAAGTGCCGTACTCCTCTCAAGGCTTTCAAAGACTCTCTACGTGATGCCACCTTCAGTGAGCATCAGAATGTGCCCCAGTTTCTTCAAAACCTACAACACATTCTAGAGAGGGTGCATTCTTTTACCAAGGACAACCTATTGAAAGCCCAAGAGAGGATGAAGACTCATTACGACCAACACAGCAAAGTAAGGAAATTTAAACAGGGAGACTTCGTGCTTGCTTACTTTCCTATCCCAGGTTCTCTCTTGCAAAACAGGTTTTCAGGACCCTACCGCGTCAAGGAGTGCAGAAACAACTACAACTACGTTCTCGAGACTCCCGATAGGCGGCGGAAGACCCAATTGTGCCACGTCAACCTCTTGAAGCTATATCATGGTACTCCTCCCACTGTGTTGCTAACCTACTCTACATTTAACGGTCCATACCTCCACAGTGAGACCTTCCCTGCTTCTCCTCCCGAAAGCACTGACACTCAATCAGTGCTTTTCAACTCGGAAATCCTAACTGATATTCATAATTACTTTCAGGACAATAATAGTGCACCTCTCATCAAAATCTTCAAAGAACATCAGGAGTTGTTCCGAGATGATCTACAAGAGTTTAATGTGACTCAGCATGACATCCAACTGCTCCCTGACACCCGGCCGATTCGCCAACCATTCTACCGAATCAGCCCAAGCAAGAAGGAAGTCATGCGTGCTGAGGTACAGTACCTCCTGGACCATGGACTGGCTACCCCTTGTGAGTCCCCCTGGGCCTCACCATGTATCTTGGTGCCAAAACCCCAAGGTAAGGTCCGGTTATGCACTGACCACCGGAAATTAAATAATGTGACTGTAAAGGATGCGTACCCATTACCTAGAATAGATGACATCCTTGACACCATTGGTAATGCCCGCTACCTGTCCCAAGTAGACCTGCTCAAGGGGTATTACCAGGTGTGCCTAACAGAGCGAGCCAAAGAAATATCTGCCTTTATCACTCCCTTCGGACTTTTCAGATATGAGCGCCTTCCCTTTGGACTATGCAATGCCCCGGCCACCTTTCAGAGAGCTGTCAACCACGTCATCCAGGGCTTGGATAATACCTACGCCTACTTGGATGATATCGTTGTAGCATCCAACACCTGGAGCGAACATCTGCTCCAGCTGCAACGATTGTTCGCCAAGCTCCTGACAGCCGGCTTCACCATCAACCTGGGCAAGTCCACCTTTGCCAAAGGTAAAGTGCGTTATCTAGGTCATGTAATAGGGAGTGGCAGCCTTGCTCCGTTAAACATCCACACTCAAGCCATCAAGCATTATCCACAGCCTACCAGCAGGAAGCAGCTCCTGCGCTTCCTTGGTCTTGCCTCTTATTATCGTAGGTTTGTGAGGAACTTTAGTACAGTAGCGACACCATTAATCACCTTAACCAGTCCCGAGCAACGGTATAATTGGACTATGCAGCAAACCGTTGCTTTTCAACAACTCAAATTCCTGCTCTGTTCTAATCCTATTCTCGCCTCGCCAGATATCACGAAGCCTTTCATCCTCCATGTCGACGCCAGTGGTACCAGCATCGGGGGTGTCCTAATGCAGCAACGAGGCGAGGAGGTTCTACCTGTCAGCTACTACAGCTACAAGTTGAAGCCTCACCAGAAAAACTACAGCACTATAGAGAAGGAACTTCTCTCCATCGTCCTGAATTTACAGCACTTTGCACCATACCTACAAGGTGCTCGGTCTACTACCATCTACTCGGACCACAATCCTCTACGCTTCTTACATCAAGCCCAATTCAATAATCAACGTCTGCTACGATGGGCTTTATATCTACAAGACTTCAATCTGAAGATCTGTTACATCAAGGGGTCTGACAACATCATAGCCGACGCCCTCTCCAGAGTTCATGAGGTAGAGGCAGCTCCACCTACCACTCTACCTCCCGAAAACGTGACTTCTGGAACCGCAGGCTTCGGGGGAGAGTTGTGACGATAATCTCTTTCAAGAGAGATTGAGCCTGCTCTTCCCTCCATTAGTCACGCAAAATGCTACATTCAAGATACGTTCAGCAGTAGCAAAACGTTTGTCCAGGCAGCAACACGCATCTGCATACCCACCTTCACCCCCCACTCCTCACCAGCCAGCTCGCCGCCTGTACTTCAACTAGCTAACTACCAGTCTCTGCCTGCCCGCATTTTGATTGGCTGGTCCCGACCGCACCACTCCTGCCCTGCACCACTCACGCCACCTCGCCGAGTTGACGTCTGGGTCGCCCAGCAGATCCTCCTCAGAATATCCGTTGTGCTCTCACAGTTGACATCTCTCTCTGATGTATTACGGCCGTGGCTGACGTATACCAAAGGGAGGTAGCAGCTATAGCCAGTATTCTCAGCACCTGTTTTACTTTGCACATTTTTATATTATTGTCATTCCATCTTTAATCATTGTTTATATCATTTTGTGTTTTTTGCTTTGTTTAATATTTTCACGTAAGCCAAGAGATTGTCTTTATTTTATTTTGCTTTTCTAAATTAATTAAAGTTTCATTATTTTTACTTTGTGTTTTGCGTGTCTTCCCTTACCTTACCACAGACAAAAAGGCAAGCAGTCTCTTTTTTTTTGTATTGTGACCAGGCATTGACATCTCCCATTGGAGGACTGCCGAACACCATACTCCAACACTTTACCATCACAATATATATATATATATATATATATATATATATATATATATATATATATATATATATATATATATATATATATATATATACTAGCTTTACCTAGCCACGCATTGCTGTGGCTCAGCAACGCATGTGCATTCCTGAGCCACAGCAACTTTCCCTTTTCCCCAGTCCTCCCCATCAATACCCCCCCTCACCCGTTTCCTCAGCCTCCCAACAATTCTCCAATTCCACCGTCCCCTCATCCTCCCCACCATTTCCCACTCCACCATCCCTTCTTCCTTCCTACTATTCCACACTCCCCCCCTGTCCCTTTGTCTTACCCACCATTCTCTATTCCCCCATCCCCTCCTCCCCATCATCCAAAACTCCCCCGTCCCCTCGTCCTCCCCACCATTCCCCACTCCACCATCCCTCGTCTTTCCCATCATGCACCACTCCCTTGTCCATTTGTCCTCCCTACCATTCTCCGTTCCCCCATCCCCTTGTCCCCATCATTCCTTACTCCCCCGTCCCTTCGTCATCCCCAACATTCCCCACTCCCTCGTCCGATGCCTTCACAAAATGTCTGATGTTCCCATCAGAAAATTGGGAACATCAAGATATCTGATGTTCCCATGTCTGAAATATAAGAAAAACAGTTAAAAAATGAAGTGAAAATATGTAAAAATAAAAAAATAAGCTATACTCACGAAATAAACAGTATGGCAAACAACACAGCACATCATACAGTTGTGAATCCACCGGCTACAAAGTTAACTGTTTTTTTCACGTTATGTCAAAATGACATTTTTGCGAAAACAATGCTATATTTGGAAGTGCCTACGTATTACACGTGGAATGCCAGTAGAAAATAATTAGGATAACGCAAACGAGGATAACGAGTCGACGGACTACTAGCATATTCAAATAAACTATGATATGTAGACTGTACACCGTGCATCCTAATCAGGATGAATGCTTCTTTCTTCCCATTCGGTTGGTAAATGTGCCCGGTCCAACGTCTTTCCAGCAACTGAGATTTGTCAACAGTGTAACACATGCTACTTACCGTAGTGCATGTCAAACTCTGAATTTATTGGAGAACGACCAGCACTGGGATGTATGCATTAATGACGCGTCCAACACTTCACATCCAAATCAAATTCGTGCATTGTTTGTAATCATATTGACCACCGGCTCTCTGTTATCTCCAACAGAGTTATGGGAGAAATGTATATTGCACATGGCTGAAGAAATTGTCCATTGAATCCGCAAGGAAAGTTAAAATATGAACATGGATTTTACAGCAAAAATATCGAAGAGTTCAACAACGAGACGTTCATAATGATTGAAGACTTGTGCTTAGAAATCGCGCACAAATTTCTCAATCAATTGGAAATTCCATCACCGAATCGATCTACTGCTACTTCGTTCGATGTAGAATTGTGTTGTGAACAAAAGTACAACACGGGTGATCTGTTGTCGTATGTTTTATCAAATATTCCTAGGCTAATGCTTGAGCGAAAAGGCATTAACAATCAAATAATTCAAACTGTCAATAACGGGCTTGGAGAAATCTGCTTAGATGTGCCAGGAGGAACTGTAAAACCTTCCTAATTAGATTGATTCTGGCAGCATTTCGATCCCAAAATGGCATAACCTTAGCTCTTGCATCATCTGGAATTGCTGTGACAATGCTACCAGATGGAAGAACTGCTACTTCGGCTTTGAAATCGCCATTGAACATGCAATTCATTGAAACTCCCACGTGCAACACTTCCAAAGCGTCCGGCCTGGGAAAAGTATTGCAGAAATGCAAACTTATTGTTTGGGATGAATGCTCAATACCCCACAAAAAACCGCTCGAGGCTCTTGATCGATCATTGAAAGATTTGCGTAGAAATATCAGACCATTTGGGAACGCATTAAATTAATATTGCTTGCAGTAATTTCAGGCAAATATTACTTGTAATTACCTCGATTGACACCAGTGGACGAAATAAATGCTTGCCTGAAATACTCTACTTTGTGGCGCCACGTGAAGACATTTAAATTAACTACAAATATGCGTGTAGTTATGTAGCTACTGCAAACGATCCATCAGCTGAGATCTTCTCACATCAATTTCTGAAAATAGGGAACGTAAACGTGCCGGTTGATCTGACCTCAGGAAGAATTTCATTGTCCTCATAACTTCTGCAATTTAGTGACGTTAAAAGAAGAATTGGTTGAAAAGGTATTTCCCAATATTCAAACCAATTATATGAATCACGACTGGCTGAGTGAACGAGCTATTCTTCTGGCCAAGAACAAAATGTCTAAGACCTTAACAATATTATTCAGTCTTAACATTCAAAGTGAGTGAATCACATACAAGTTCGTCGACACTGTTGTGGAAGAAGATGAAGCAGTTAATTATCCAACAATTTTTTAATTAACTCGTTCTGTCAGGGCTACCATCACACATACGGCAATTGAAAATCGGCTTGCCAATTATCATGTTGCGAAATATTAACTAGCTAAATCTTTGCAACGCCACGTGCCTTGCAGTAAAAAAAATAAAATCAGCGACGTCGTAGAAGCAATAATCTGACAGAACCTTTCAAAGGTGAAGATATCCTCATTCCTCACATTACTTGGATTTCAAAAGATATGCCATTTCAATTTAAGAGATTGTAATTTCCAATTCGATTGGCGTTTGCAATCACCATCAACAAACCTCAGGGCCAATCTTTAAAATTGTGCAGTTTATATTTAGACACGGATTGCTTCTCACATGGACAATTATATGTTGCGTGTCATAGAGTCAGCAAACCAAACAATCTGTTTATCTCCACAGACAATGGAACAACAAAACCACAATGTATACCCATAAGCATTGTGGAATTAAACGTATTAGAAACGTGCGCTTTCTCTTTTCTTTCTTTCCCATTTAACCAGACTGAGCCACAGCAAAGCGTGGCGGGTACTGCTAGTCTATATAAATAAAAATGGAAATGTTCGTTTGTTCAAAATCGCTAATCTCCGAAAGTACTTTACCGATTGCTTTGAAATTTTCACACAAAGTTCGATTCGCATCCGAGCAGATTTTTATATACATACTATATAGATGTCACGTCTGTAACGGTAAAAAAACATGCTTTTTCTGAAAAAAAGAAAAAGTTTTTTTGTTCTGTTTTTCATGGGTTTTTCATGTGAGCGAAATCTTCTAAACCTCTTTACCGATTGTTTTGAAATTTTGACACAACGTTGAATTCGAAAAGGCGTGTTTTTTTATATATCTACTATATACATGTCTCACCTGTGACAAGAAGAAACATGCTTTTTTTTGAAAAACAGCGCCAACTGTTGGATGTGGGGGCAACACACGCTGTAATCTCCAAAAGTTCTTCACCAATTGCTTTGAAATTTTGACACAACGTTGCTATCGAATAGACGCGTCTATTTGTATACCTACTATAAAGATGCCACCCCTGTGACAGGTAAAAACATGCATTTACAAAAAACAGCACCATCTGTTGCACATAATGGCAACATGCATGCTATACTAAATATGTCACGAATTCCATTTCAATGTTTCCGATTGCATTGATCAATTTTCTTTTCATAGATTTCGATTTATTTTATTATTTAGTGAAGTATTTTGTGTGACACAGTTGGAATTGAGCTATGTTGTTTTCCATACCATTCATTTCGTACATATAAATAGATGCCACACCTGTGACAGGTAAAACTATGCTTTACTTGAAAAACAGTGCCATCTGTTGCATGTATGAGAAACACGCATGCTATACTAGATACGTTACAATTCTATTTCAGTGTTTCTGATTGCATTGATAAATTGAATTTTCATAGATTTTGATATATTTTCATTTTGATTTATCTATTTTGTGTGAATTGCATTGGAATTGAGCTTTGTTGTTTACCAGACAGTTCATTTTGTGAGAATAGTTTGTTTTTATATTTTTTTCATATTTTCATTTCATTTTTTTAAACAGTTTTTAATATATTTTAGTAATGGGAACATCAGTTCACTTGATGTTCCCAATTTGCTGATGGGAACATCAGACCATTTGGAAAGGCATCAAACGAGGGAGTGGGGAATGGTGGGGATGATGAGGGGATGGAAGTGAGAGATGGTGCAGAGGACGAGGGGACAAGGGAGGGAGTAATGGTGGGGGAAGGACAAGGGGACGGGGGAGTTTACCTGCTTGATACCTGCTTGATGGGGTTCTGGGAGTTCTTCTACTTTGACTTGTGAGAGTTTGGTCCAAGTTTGGAATGGTCCCGACGAGGGGACGGGGGAAAAGAGAATGGTGGGGAGGACATAGGGACAGGGGAGTGGGGTATGCTAGGAAGGAGGAGGGGATGTTGGAGTGAGGAATGGTGGGGAGGACGAGGGGACGGTGGAATCGGGAACGGTTGGGAGGCGAGGAGATGGGTGAGGGGGAAATGGTCGGGAGGAATGGGGGACAGGCAAGGTTGCTGTTGCTCAGCAACACGTGGCCGGATGCTGCTAGTATATAAATAAAAATGGAAATGTTCGTTTGTTCAAAATCGTTAATCTCCGAAAGTTCTTCACCGATTGCTTTGAAATTTTCACACAACATTCCATTCGTATCTGAGCAGATTTTTATATACTTTCTATAAAGGTGTCAAGTCTGTGACAGTAAAAAAACATGCTTTTTCTGAAAAACTGTGTTTTTCATGTGAGGGAAATCTTCGAAACCTCTTTACTGACTGCTTTGAAATTTTGACACAACGTTGCATTCGAACAGGCGCGTCTTTTTATATATCTACTATACATGACTCACCTGTGACAGGAAAGAACATGCGTTTTTGTAAAACAGAGCCAGTTGTTGGATGTAAGGGCAACACATGCTGTAATCACCAAAAGTTCTTCACCAAGTGATTCGAAATTTTGACACAACGTTGAATTCGAATAGGCGCATCTTTTATATACCTACTACACAGATGCCACAACTGTGACAGGTAAAAAACATAGGTTTTTGAAAAACAGCGCCATCTGTTGCATATAATGGCAACATGCACGATATAGTAAATTATCGCGAATTCCATTTTAATGACTCCAATTGCATTCATAAATGTTATTTTCATAGATTTCGATTATTAAATTTTTAGTGAATTATTTTGTATGACATTGTGTTGGAATTGAGCTGTGTTGTTTTCCATACCGTTCATTTTGTAAGTATAAGTATAGATGCCACCCCACCTGTGACAGGTAAAACTATGCTTTTCTTGAAAAACAGCGCCGTCTGTTGCATGTAAAGCAACACACATGTATACAGATATGTTACAATTCCATTTCAATGTTTCGATTGCATTAAAAATTGAATTTCATAGATTTTGATTTATTGTCATTTTGATTAAATTATTTTGTGTAAATTGCATAGGAATTGACCTGTGTTGTTTACCAGACCGTTTCATTTCGGGAGAATACTTTATTTTTATATTTTTTTCATATTTTCATTGAATTTTTTAACTATTTTTCTTATATTTCATTGATAGGAACATCATATCAATTGTTGTTACCAATTTTCTGATGGGTACATCAGACCATTTGGGAAGGCATCGGACGAGGGAGTGGGGAAAGGTGGGGATGACGAGGGGATGGAAGTGAGAGATAGTTGG
>WNGS01140594.1:0-32168 GCA_020271785.1 Procambarus virginalis
AACAACTAATCACTTGATCAATAATCTCCGAAGGTATCTCCTACACTATTACGTTGAACCTCTTGAAACATCTAGACCGGAACTATCTTTCCTTCACGTCGTTCACCGCGTTCACAGCCCGGTGAAAACCATAAATCACCTAAGCTTGTTGACAGACGATGACAGCTGTCGGCGGCAGAATCTCGCTGACTACACTCTACCAATGAATGGAATTATTGTGTCTTATTAACCTCGTCTCGCATTCGTAAAAATTTCTACGCAAACAGATAGAATACACGACGGCATCGACTAGCATTTATTTACTTGAAAAAACCCACTGTATACGACGGTGAATATAATACACGCGCACAAATACACTAAAAATAGTAGGTTACGTTACGTTAAATTAAAACGCCAGGAAATTACTACAACTAATCTTGATAAAATGTAATTAGTTTACTATATTTATTTGACACTCGATGGACGGGTAACGCAATTATAAAAAGAATTAAAGTAAAAATTTCTTGTCTCTAAATGCAAGACCAATATAAATCTATTGATAATTACCAAATTCTTGAACATAAATACTGAAATTATACTGATAATATGAATATTATCGCGAAAGGAACTACACTGAATTTATTGTAAATAATTTCGTTTCAACTCTGTTTTATTTATCGAAAATAATCTGTCTTGATTACCAGCGCACAATTAACACCACACTTTACGCGAACTGAATTTCTCAAATTTTCAAATGTTCAAATTTTCTAGTAAATCTTAGGCGCGCTAGAATTGAATGAACGTTATCGTTAATTTACCACTGGCGTGATGTTAACAATTATTAAATTCTTAACGCCCGACGCTGACAACGGCGCTCACCTCCACTTATAAGTATTTATTAATTAAACAAAAATTAACGATAATTCACTTATTTACGTTACTGAATGCACTCGATGTGTACATAGCATACACTGGGTCACTGCCGCTCGCGTAGTAGAATACTGAGAAATTAACACTGATACCGCGATACTCACAGCTAGACAGAGTCGCGCTGAACCTTAAATAAAAATTAGTAATTATTTTCCCAAAATTATAAATTAAATACTGGCGCGTAGTTTGCTTAATACTTGAACTGATATATCACACGCAAGACACTTAGACACTTGGGTGAGTACGAACACTTACAGACCGCTGTCTCACTGAGCGCTGAGAACCGCTAGAAAAAATCAGAGTCCAACGCTAATTCGCTTAAATGACCAAAAATCGACTTTTGGTCTCTCAAAGTTCTAACTCGGATCATTTTAATCGCACACTTGAATTAACACTGACGACCCAATGATCGTATGGCTAGACACAAAATTAGAATTTATTCCCAAAACTGAGATTTTCCAAGCGACTTTGAAATATATCATCACAACAATTTTCAACGATTTTCACTGAATTAACGAATACACGAATTCACTTTAATGCACTGCACTTCACTTCACTTGAAAACAGTAAACCACTCACCTTGGTAATTCTCCCAGAGAATTAATACTGCATACATGTAAACAAACTCCAGATATAAAGAAATATAAAACAAATACTTAGAAAATAATAACACTTATATACGAAAATACCTAACAAGGGGGAATACTTAACAATGGAGGGATACGTAACTTGAAAGGGAACCTAATATACAAGGAACTTAATTTAGTACTTAAGGAGATCTCGATTTAACCTAACCGTCCCGTCCCGGCCCGCCCTGTCGTTTTTACCAGTCTCGGTAACCACATCCACCAATATCCCGACAGTACCAAATAAATCCCGTCCTTCGCGGTCAACGGTTAGACTAGATAGCGGAACACCCAACGGATCTAACTGTCCGACACCACCGTAATTCCGTTGCTAGAGAATTTACTACGCCATCCCTCAGTAACTCTTGGTACCTTCATGGTTGTACCGTAAAAATCTAGCGTTTGGGTCGCCTAACACGCCCTCGGGGATAAATAATTAGCGTCCTAATACTTCCCCGCCCCGACAATTTGAAACCTAGAATTGTTGTGCAAACCCACCATGCAACACCCTTGTCCGTAGTTGCAGAGGGTCGAGAAAATAGTACCCTGTCCAACTACCCAAGGCGGCCTTCACACTTAACTGCCTGCTAGCGCATACTTAAGTGCCTGTAATAAACCTTACCAGCTCTCAAGACCCTAGAATCGCCTACTCTATGCGAATCGCGCCACATAGGATTACCGTCGACTCTATCTCATGGGCCCCGGCTGCACTCTCACCACACAGCATAACCGAACGGACAGACGCGTGAGGCTTCAATAATCGTCAAGAATTTATTGAAACACCGCTGCTACTATTGTATATCATGTAATATCTCCCTTGTAATACCCTGTCCACCCTTAAACATAATATTGTAATAACTTGTTTACTTAAACGTCCTATGTACACTGAACACTGTACACTCCTCTTCTTCTCACTTAATAAACCAGCAAATACTATTAACAGACTTTAATTAATTAACAGACTAATCTGGACAATGGATTTAAAACATGACTAGGTGATCTAGAGACCGGCCAATGGCATGGCAGGCACTCCTGAGACTGCCTTTCTACTCAACCAATGAGCGCAGAGTGTCACTCTCAGACAGACAATTCTTGACTAGCCCCGCCCCTTAGGTCCTGGACATAAGCCTTGTTTCTGAAAGTTCTGTTTTACTCCCGTAGGCTAACACACCATTCCCACGGTAAGACAGGAAAGCCCTAAAGGACGGTTGGCTCTCACTCCCTTACCCGAAACTTGAGAACACAAGTTTATTGCCTTGGTGGTACTGTAGGCGAGGGAAGCAAGAGGCTTCAAGCTTTATGACCTTGACGAAAGATGGGATGGTCCACGGGGAAGAAGGGAAGGGGAAGAAAGGGAGAAGGGAGAAGGGAGAAGGGAGAAGCAATGATCTAAGCGCCAGATCATTACATACTATAAAACCAAGAAAACTGCCAACCTACTCATGAGAAACTCTCCAGACACAAAATAGAACGCTTTGAATGAGACCAATATCATCTATGCCTTCAAATGCCCACTTGGGGACTGTAAGCCTCAAAGAACTCAGTATATAGGCAAGACAACAACATCCTTTCCAGGCGATTAACGATGCATAAGCATCAGGGCTCTATCAAGGAACATATAATCTCTTCCCAAAACCAGACCATCACCAGAGAAGTCTTAACAAAAAACACGGAAAGCTCGATAGATACAGCAATAGCAGGCGGCTTGACATCTGCGAGGCACTACACATCAAGAAGTCAACACCAGCAATCAACAGCCAATTAATGCACAACTAAATTCTACCCACTTCAAGACTCCGCTCCAATATAGAAGCATCAAGAAATATGGGCAAATAGGCCCTCTGCAGTTACTTCCATTCTTACCTTCAAATACCCATTGTTTCATGTTGTATCCTGCGTTGAAAGTTTTGTTCACCTCCTCCAAAAACTGTTGTAACATATCACCTCACCCAAAATGTGGGTATAAAATAAAATGAAAGCTGTTTAAACCATAGCATAAGTAAGAATTCTGTTTAGTGTTTGC
Source organism: Procambarus virginalis (assembly GCA_020271785.1). NCBI lineage: Eukaryota > Metazoa > Arthropoda > Malacostraca > Decapoda > Cambaridae > Procambarus > Procambarus virginalis. The sequence goes on from WNGS01140594.1 coordinate 3,559, forward strand.
AGGTTATAGTTGTGTGGGTGTAAACTAAAAGTCTTTGAAAATGTAATAAGTTATTACGAAACACATTCAAGTGTCGCGTCAGACTAGAAAAAAAAATGAATTTTGGAGAATGATTTTTCAATTACCATCAACAGTGAAAAGAAACATAAGAAATATTGAGAAAATTCGTGTTAGAATTATTAATCTTACTTTCTCGATCATATTTAATAATATATGTCTATAGGAAAGGTTTAATAATATATTGTATATATATATATATATATATTATATATATATATATATATATATATATATATATAATTATATAATTATATATAATATATATATATATATAATATATTAATATATATATATATATATGCAACAATGATCATATGCTATTCGTACAGCCCAGCAATCCAGTGCATTGTATTTACATTCCAGTTTATGTAATCATTCTATCGACTTCACAGGGGCAAAATGTACTTTAACAACAACAACATACAAATAAAGAAAAAAATAAAAAAAATAAAAAACAACATTGTAATAACAGCCTTAATGTGAGCCCCGGTATGTACAAGTTGGATCCCTATTTAAGCCTCAATATAGCACGTAAAAACAATATATCAATCATTTAACACGTATGGCACTTGGAGATATTAATGGGAGCTGCCTCGTATGGCAGCTCCTATTAATATCTCCTATTAATATCTCCTTTTAATAGCAGCAACTGCCTTCTGCAGTTACCTTCTTTCTTATAATTCCTTTCCTCCACTTATTTTTGGTGGTCAGGTGATCTGCCCAGGCGGATATAAAGGTCTGATCAGCAATGTTTTCTTATCTTCATTCTACTTTGCTCTGATGAAGGCGAATTAGCCGAAAACGCGTTAAGCATTTTCTATTTTTCACATGTGGTTATTCTGCATACTTGGATCAGTGTTTTTGTGATCATTGTTGCATACATGGATACCACGCGCCAATTTCTTCACTTCTCCTCTCTCTTCCCTGCTCTTAAACCTTTTGTTTCTAATTTTCGCTCTGCTTTAGTGAAATCCTATACGTTAAAAATCCGTCTTCGTTTTCTTAGAAAATGTCTCAGTGAACAAGTGCTTCCCCGTTCCCTATCCTCCAACAGTGTGCTTAAATTAGCTGACCGACCGTTTGATGAGATCTCCCGCTTAGTGCTTGGTAAAAATATTGATTTGCTTAAATTAGAAGTACGGGAATGTTTTAAGGTGTTGAACAGCCGTAAGTATTCATTTTCTCAAGCTGTACCTTTGGAATGGATTCGCCCGATGATGGATTATTGTTACACCACCATGAGATCTGCCTGCACGAATGTAAGTACAAAGCTTGATTCAAAATTAAATAGGCTCATTCAACAAAGTGATTGGAACAAACACGCCAACACTGACTTTGTTATTAATCTCTCTAGTAAACAACTTGATAATGATACGATGACTGCTCTTGGTTACGGTCTGAGTTTCTCCATATCAAATAGAGATGTGAATTATGTAAATATTGCCAAAAGTTTTTGCAATTTGGAGAAATCTAGTGAGATTTCAGCTGATGACATCAATATTTGCAAAGGAATGGTGTACGGTTCTTTACTTAAGGGTACTGTGCCTAATTGTCCTGAGAGGTTTATGCGAGCGTTCAAAACCCTCAAAAAAGATAACTCTCTACATATCACTAAAGCTGATAAATCCAATGCTGTTGTCATCATGGACAAAGTAGACTACGTCCAAAAAATGAACCAGTTATTGGAGGACAGAGACACTTACTTACCTGTTAATAGTGACCCTATTGAAAGAGTTATTGCTCATTTCAACAAAACTCTTAAAACCGTACTCAAGAACGATAAAGAATTGATTCCTAAGTTTTTAAGTCGTTCCCCTTCTCTCCCATATCTATATGGGCTTATTAAAACACACAAACCGAATAATCCTGCAAGACCTATTATTAGTTCTGTTGGTTCTGTGGCATATAGACTTTCCAAATGGCTGGTCCAAGTCTTGTCGCCAGTAGTAGGTTCCATTTCCAACTCACACATAACAAACAACTTGGACTTGGTTAACAAGTTGTCTAGTTTGAAATTAAATTATGATTTTAAACTTGTGAGTTTTGATGTAACGTCCCTGTTCACTAGGGTTCCTGTTGATGATCTGTTGTCATTCTTACGGGATCTACTCCCAAGGTATAATTTAACTTTGCCTACTAACACCATTATTGAACTTATAAAATTGTGCATTAAAGATAATTTTTTCAGCTTTAATGATTCATTTTATAAACAAACATTTGGGATGGCAATGGGTAATCCCCTCTCCCCGGTTTTGAGCAATCTGTACATGGAATGTTTTGAAACATATATCCTTCCCAGGATTTTACCCTCAAATTTGCTTTGGTATAGGTACGTCGACGATATTTTATGCCTGTGGCCGGTTAATCATGACGAAACTGATTTTCTCAATCAAATTAATTCGCTGGTTCCGTCAATTAAATTCACAATTGAGAACGAAGTGAATGGTGTTCTGCCTTTTTTAGACATCATGATTCATAGAATTGGTAGGAGTTTCAAATTCAATGTGTATAGGAAACCTACCAATGTGTGCTCGTATGTACATTTCTATTCAAATCATCATGTTCAGGTCAAGCGGGCAGTTTTTTCTGGTATGTTTCTCAGAGCACTGAGAGTTTGCAGTCCGGAATTTTTCGATGAAGAAATAGCATATATATTTGAAATTGGGAAGAAGTTAAAATACCCAAAATCGATCTTGGATTTTGCGTTTGGTCAAGCAAAAAGGACTTTCTACAAACAGACTACTAAGTCTAAACCAGAACTGAAAAATTCGTTAGTATTACCATATTCTGAGAGTCTAGTAAATCTTGCCCCAGCCCTGAAGAACCTTAATATTAATCTAGTGTTCAAAAATGATAATACAGTTACGTCCATGTTAATTAAGAACTCGCCCTCGTCTGTAGCAGGTTGTGTGTATTCCATCCCTTGTAATGAGTGTGCATGTGTTTACATCGGCCAGACAGGTAAATCTCTTTCCTCACGTTTAAAACAACATTCATATGCTATTCGTACAGCCCAGCAATCCAGTGCATTGTATTTACATTCCAGTTTATGTAATCATTCTATCGACTTCACAGGGGCAAAATGTATTGTTAAAAGTAAGGATTTTGTCGAACGAAACGTGATCGAATCTGCTCTGATCAAACATTGTAATAACAGCCTTAATGTGAGCCCCGGTATGTACAAGTTGGATCCCTATTTAAGCCTCAATATAGCACGTCAAAACAATATATCAATCATTTAACACGTATGGCACTTGGAGATATTAATGGGAGCTGCCTCGTATGGCAGCTCCTATTAATATCTCCTTTTAATAGCAGCAACTGCCTTCTGCAGTTACCTTCTTTCTTATAATTCCTTTCCTCCACTTATTTTTGGTGGTCAGGTGATCTGCCCAGGCGGATATAAAGGTCTGATCAGCAATGTTTTCTTATCTTCATTCTACTTTGCTCTGATGAAGGCGAATTAGCCGAAAACGCGTTAAGCATTTTCTATTTTTCACATGTGGTTATTCTGCATATATATATATATATATATATATATATATATATATATATATATATATATATATATATATATATATATATATATATATATATATATATATATATATATATATATATATCAGCACTAAATATCTACCGAACAAAAAATTCTGAAAAGAGGACAATGGATTATATCTCTTAAATTGGGAATATTGTTTGTTAAATATGATAGCAACAAAATAGTAAAAAGAAATACATATTTTAAAGTAATGATAAAAATGAAATACTTGGAACGACCAACCCATCCTTCAAAAGTAATAGAAGCTACAGCATCTATATACATAATAGACAAAATATAGACTCTAGTATCCCCCCAAAAGTCTGTTTTTTACTGCCCGTTCTTAGAGAAATCCGAGACACCAAACCCCAGTAAAACTACCTGTACAGTTACCGAGATATTTGTGATGGTCTAAAAGCATTCGCCCTCCTTCGGTTCAGGAGAGGGAACCTAAAGTTCCCTTTCGGGAATTACGGGTTCCAATTATTGTATTCAAAATTGTTGTTTTAAAAAATAAAGAGTATAAGCTAAACATGCTTTCCTTGAGACGGTCTAAAGAATTAGGTTTTCTGTAAAAAAAAAATCAAGGGTATACTTAATTACTTTTCGAATTCCATATTTCACATTTTGGACAATAATATACCATATTAATGTAGCCAAACAAAATGAAACTTAACCTAACAACAACCTAACCTTAACCTAACTTAACCCATGGATAAAGTAGATAACAGCACTAATTATGTAGTGATGTTACCTTCACTATCAGGGCATAACAAAAATTTGAAACAGCCTGTCCCAATCTTAAATAAATAATATTTGGACATTTAATAAAAATATGAAATTTTAAACATCATTTTGTACATATAAAGTTAACACTAGCCTTTATATAAGGCAAGTGCAGTGCTTGCAATCTTATTAAAAATGGCCATGGGGAGGTGGAGGTGTGGGGGCTTACTGCCCTTACCTACGTCACAGTGGCCTCGCACTCCTGCTCTAAGGGCGGGGAGGCCGCTAGCTGTCCTGTGAGGAGGGGGGCTGCATGCCAGGGCTTCCTGGCATTGGAGGGCTCTGCTCAACCCCCACCCACAGCATTCTTAGCTTCAGCATGGTCCCTCACTTAACGTGGACCCTCTACATTACACTACACTCATCAAACCCTTATTAATATTCCTGTGGCTTATTTTTCATTTTATAATATATTTAAGTTGATTAACTTACATAATTTTGTACCTGTTGCAGTAAATACAGTAAATTAGGTTAGTTCCCCAGCAAATAGTTAATAACTACTATGTATTATTTACAGGTCAAACACTAGCACATAGTTCAGTTAATTCAATTATAATGCCACTTATTGTTGGAAATTTCCAACACTAATAAACTACTATTGTATTATAATACATCATCATCATTATATACTAACTACAGTAGTTATTAATTTCACTAATGGTAGTGTCAACATAAATTAAACCATTTCATCTGCGTATTAGTGCTAGAATTCTCATGAAATTAAGTAGCAACATTACGTGCGAATGCTATGGAGAATAAAATTCATCTCCATTTCTCGTATGAGATCATTTATCAAGAATATGATAATTATTAAATCCCTATAATTGCAACCCAGTTCATATTAATGCATTACATCAGTAATTACCTGGAAAAGAATTATCCGTAATTAGTAATTTCTGTTGTGAATGCGGAGACGGGTTGAGGGAGAGGGAGACGCCATTACACTCGAGGCATCCCTGGTGTTGGAAATTTCCAACACTTATCATCCATTATTATATTATGATAAATTACTATTAACTTACTAATTGCAGTAGCTCTTAACACCACTAACCGTAGTGTTAATATAAATTAATCTGAGCATATTGCTGATAATATTACTCCTGATAATGTAAATCAAGAGTTATTAATTGAAATTATTCAGTAACAGTTTTTATTCTGTTACGATCGAATGCTCTGGAGAAGTATAAATAACATCTCCATTTCTCGCTAGAGATCATTTATCGAGAATATTATAATTATTAATTCCCTACAATTTCAACCCAGTTTATATTATCGCATTTCATCCATAATTGCGTGGAAAAGAATAATTTGTGTTTAATAATTTCCGTGGTGAATGCGAGAGCGGGGAGAGGGAGGCGGCGACGCCATTATTACAACAACAAGGCACGCGCACGAGACAGCATGGGAGAAACACAAGGCTTCGCTGAGAATTCTTATCGACAAGAATTACGTTGATACTCAGTTAATAAGTGGAATTTACTCGCCTAAGTGTTCTCTAGTGCCTCAGCAGTGAATAAAGCGTCTACAATTACCACCAGGACCCGTAATTAAGTGTGCACAGCAGTGAACACTGAGTCCGGCAGACGCTCATTTCGGCAAACCTTAGTACTCGGTTACGCTCACAGGGTTTTCCCTTTCTATTTTGATGCATCAAGTAGATAGTACCTTAGTGAGTAGTTTGTCGTTATGAAGAATGAACACCAATAATCAAACGTTAGTAATATTTATCACCCAGTTCAGTTTCATGAATATCTGAACATAATTTGTAGCCTAGTCAATTGCTACTTTATATTTCTTGTATTACAGCGTGTATTTGAGACGCCAGCAAGATTCTCATCAATCGTGTTATTTACCTCGAGTTATTTCTCTATGGGGATTCCGTGACCACGAGGACGAATGATGAACTGGCGTTAGAAATCGTCTTACAGCTAAGACACATTTTTCTTATAAATTTATTTAATTTGATTATTGAATCTATAATTATTACCAGATTTGGTAATTAACGTTTATTTTTAACTGTGCTCAATATTTATGCTCAGTGATTAATGATGATTAATGATCTTAAATGAATATAATTTGATTACCATATATTTGCATATATTGTAGTTAGATTTACCATAATACTAATACTATAATGAACTAGTGACGAACCACACTGGTTCCTAGATATATATGAACTTCTAGAAATAACCCCCCAATGTTGATATTTGAGGCTTTGGCTTTAATTAATAATTACAGTCTTCATTATTTTCAAGTGAATATTCATTGAATGAGTTTCCATAGACACTGGTTCTCTGGTGTCATTCTAATGATCAATGTGTTTTGTTTTCCCTCTTTTCTCAAAAGCGGGTGGTCCTTCGATTTATTTCAATACAATAATTAAATAATTTATTTCTGAGTTCAAGCCCCAGATACCCAACATTTTGGTCCTTCGAACCGGATACCAATTAATATTTAACTATATCGGTTCTCAAGCACCAAAACAACATTTTGGTCTCTTCGAACCGGATGATTACTAATCAATTAATCTATATCAGTTCTCAGACTGAAACAACATTTTGGTCTTATCGAACTGGATACATACCAATTACCATTAAACTGTATCCGTTCTCAGAAACCAAAACAACATTTTGGTCTCTTAGAACTGGATACAATCCAAGAAATTCTTACAATTAGTCCTGTACTAATGAGTAGTACATACATTATACATTTTTGTGCTGACCCTAGCAAGGGTGGGATTCAACATTACAGTAACTCTGATTAGAGTGTTCCATATCAATTATTTGTGTATTCATTATTTTTGTGTGTGGTTTTGAGTGTTGCTGTATGATCACCATTACATCTAATGGTGATAATGATGGGCTAGCCGGACGAAAGTTAATGGTGACATGCAGACACCACTCAAAATCTTTAGCTATATACTTGTTAGGTAGGGACATTTAACCTCAAAGTGAGGTAGAGTTTAATTTAGCCAGAACTCAGGCTATACTCAATATTAATTATCAACTAATGAACAAGTATCCCAGCTTCATTAGTAATATTCAATCAAGTCCTATGAAATTTGGACTTAAAGCTAACATGGCTACTCCTGAGCAATTAAGGAGAACCTATATTGGCCTCAAAGGCCATTTAACTAGACTAATTAATAAGTCTGATGACTTGTCCAAGGCAACTCCCATTGATTACTATCTACTAGAATCATCAGTGAGAGTAGCTAATCTTAAGTTTGATCAAGTTAAATCAGCAAGTCAGTCTTATCTTAACTCACTGAATGCTACTGAAACTGATCTAGAGGAATTAGATCAAATTGTAGCAAATATTTCACAACACGAAGATGAGACTCAAGATAAATTTGATGTACTATCCAGTATAGTAAACCATCAATCCAATACAAATTCTACTATGTCTCAATCCAGTAATCAATTACCTGAGGTTCGTCTACCTACTTTAGACTTACCTACATTTGCAGGGCTGGATGAAGAAAATTGGGACACATTTTGGACTTCATTTGAAGTTCATATCCATAACAGGTCTTATCTTGACCCAATTTCTAAATTTTCATACCTGATTAGTCTTCTCAAAGGGGAAGCTAAAAAGGTTATAAATAACTTAGCTCTCACTGAGAGTAATTATGTGGAAGCTATAAAACTGCTGAAGTTGAATTATTGCAACCAGGAGTTAAGTATAGCTAACCTTTATTACCAATTGCTAGATCTGAATGCACCAAGTAACAGACCAGACTCACTTCAAAGCTTCAGGCTAGAAGCAGAGTCTCTAGTGAAGGCCTTAGGTACTAAAGTTGATGTACCAGCTTCAGAATGGTCAATCAAGTTACTTTTGCAGAGGAAATTACCTCAAATTATCTTAGCAGAAATATGTTCACATTATAAAACTGAGTTTCTCACTCTCGAGCAAATATTCGAGGGGCTGAGAATAACAGTTAACAGGTTGAAGACTCATGATAAGATTAAACCTGAGTCTAAATTACCTAACATTGACATCTCAGTCAAACCCAAATTGACTTTGAATAAATCCAATAAATCTAAGCCTAAGACTACTCCATCCACTGGAAAGGGGAGTGGTAGTGTAGGTATTTATACTGTATCTCCCTCTGACACTGCAACTGATGTGTCTACTAAAAGGACAAATTCAGTCAGAGAGAGAAGGTGCTTGTTCTGCGATCAAGAACATCTCACCTACAAATGTACGGTTTATCCTAACTTTAACACCAGGATTAAACAACTTCAAGAATTACACAGATGCACCAAGTGCATGGGTTCTCATGAACCCAGTAAATGTGTTGTGCAGCTACGGTTATGCAGTAGATGCCACAAAGGTGTACATCATTATGCCTTATGTAGAACAATTTCTACCCAATCTGTGACACCTGGGAAGAATTCTATGAATTCTACCACAGTACAATATTGCAAGGTACATCAGGAAATAAGTGTACTTGCTACTGAGGCAGGCAATAATACCACTCTGCCTACAGCTCAACTTAAACTAATAGACAAGAAATCTAGAGTCAACACTAGAGGTCTCTTTGATCAGGGATCACAGAAAACCTTTATCACGCAACAATTAGTGGAGCAGTTAAAATTAAAACCTGCCAAAAGTGTGAGACTGAACATTTCTGGGTTCTTGACTAATAGTGGACCTCGTGAATACCAAGTAGTCAAGGTATTAGTGAGACTTGGATCTTCTACTAGTCCAATACAAGCGGTAGTAGTTGATAAACTGCCTTCAGACCTGCAGGTCACAGGACTAGCTCGCACTGCGAGATATCTTAAACGAAACCGCATGAGGCTAGCAGATTACAAAATAAATTCTGACTGCCTCACAGATGTTGGTATACTTATAGGCGCTGACCATTATTATAAATTTATAACTGGATGCACCAGACAACACGGAATGAATTTGTTGTCATCTGCTGGAGGCAAGTTGCTTACTGGACCGGTGCTTTTCCAACAAAGGGCAGCGTCAACCAACAAACAAGATAACAATGCAATAGTGGCGTGACTAGGCTTGGAACAGTCACCCCTACATTTCAGAGAAATATCTGAAGATATTGAGTCTGATCCACCTGTACATCGTTTGTGGGATCTAGACACTTTAGGTATTGTCCCTGAACAACCAAGTCCTGATGATATGTGGACTTACCAGCAATATCTGGATACAGTTGTCTATAAAGACAAACAATACTGGGTGAGATTGCCATGGAAGTTGAATCATCCACAACTTCCAGTTAATTATTTCATGGCAGCCTCTCAATTACAGTCACAATTAATACGGCTGAAAAAACAGCCAGATAAATTAAATATGTACCATCAATTAATTCAGCAACAACTCAACAGTAAATTTATTGAAGTTGTTGATAATGATGACCGAAAAACAGGTCACTATTTACCCCATCACGCTGTGTTGAAAGATTCATTGACAACACCAATACGTATTGTTTTCAACTGTAGTGCCAAAGTGAAGGCAAGCAGCGTGTCTTTGAATGAATGTCTCCAAACGGGACCTAGCCTAACACAAAGGCTACATGATGTACTGTTACGATTCCGTACTGGTATTTTTGCTTATACTGCTGATATCAGTAAAGCTTTCCTTAGAGTAGGATTGCAAGAGGAGGATCGTAATTACACCAAATTTCTCTGGATTAAAGATCCCCAGGCTCCTGACAGTGAGGTCATAACCTATCGGTTTGCCTCGGTGCTTTTCGGAGCGACTTCCTCGCCGTTTCTACTGCAAGCCACATTAGATACACATTTGAAGAAGTCAAATAGCCCTTATAAGGCAGAGATCAGTGACAACTTGTATGTCGATAATTTCCAGGGAACAACTAATGATAAATCTAAATTGGTAGAAATTTACCATGAGGCTAACCGTGAGTTAATAGGAGCCAATATGCCACTACAATCATGGGCCTCAAACAATAAATCATTAAACCAGATAATCGAGAAAGAATTTCCAGGTTATCAGGTGCCTAATCAATTAAAAGTTCTGGGTGTGGAATGGAACACAGGTACTGACGAGATGAATATCAAGTCAGTACAAACCAATAATTCATCCCTTACCATGAGAAAATTACTCTCATATGTCAGTCAACCATTTGACCCTTAGGCTTACTTAGTCCTATATTAATAAGGGGCAAACTCCTAATGCAGGAATGCTGGCAGAAACATATGGGATGGGATGATCCGTTGCCAATTGAGTTGCAAGAGAAATGGCAAATACTCGCAGCGGATTTCAATCAATTAGGTGTTTTGAAATTTCCTCGTAATGCTTCAGGACAAAACTTACCTACAAATTTGCACATTTTTTGCGATGCCTCTGGCAAAGCATATGGCGCTGCAGCCTACTTAGTCAATAGTGCACAATCAATTTTACTCACATCTAAAGCGAGAGTTGCTCCAATCAAGAAGAGATCTTTACCTCAAATGGAGTTAACTGCATTGCTAGTGGGAGTAAGATTGGCTCATTGCCTGACCAAGACACTCAATAATATTCACTTTGGTGAGATCGTAGTGTGGTCAGACAATGAGGCAGTCTTACAATGGGTAAGAAATAACAACAATAAAACTCCCTACGTTAGTAATCGCGTTAGGGAAATACATGAATTATCTGCTGGATATAAATTCAGACATGTCCCCACTAAGGACAATCCTGCAGATTACTTATCAAGAGGTTTAACATTTAAACAGCTAAGTAAGTCTTCGATGTGGTTTAATGGACCTTCATGGCTTGTTAGTGGTCAGTGGCCCAAACAGAAACCACAAGTCATAGTGACCAGTATCACTACTCCCATGAAAGACCCAGAACCTCATCGAGTCTCAGCTATTAATCCTCACAATTATTCTAACTTGAGTAAGTTATTAAGAGTGACAGCACATGTGTTTGATTTTCTTGCCAAGATAGGAATCAAGCATAAGTTTCCCAATCCTATCATCTACTGGATCAAACGTGCACAACAAGAGACATATGGAAGTGAATATGAAAATCTTCCAGATAAATTAACCAAGTCTCTAGGTATCTGGTATGATACCAACACTCATAATATATTAAGGTGTGGAGGACGTTTGCTTCATGCAAAAATTGATTTGGACACAAAGAATCCAATCCTTCTACCACGTCACCACGTTATTACCAAACTTCTAGTTTTACATCACCATCAATATGGTACTTTGCATGGTGGAGTGTTAGACACACTCACCGACCTCAGACAGAAATATTGGCTTCCTCAAGGTCGTCAAACTGTCAAATCAATTATTAAGTCCTGTATAATCTGTCAACGCTACGATGCTCGAGTGTGTCCTTACCCAGGACCTCCACCACTCCCTAAAGAGAGGGTAGTTCATCTTCGTCCGTTTGAGACCACTGGTGTCGATTACACAGGAGCCTTGCTTCTCACTGGCAATCCGGATAAGATACCAGTGAAAGCTTATATTTGCCTCTTCACATGTGCTACCACACGAGGCGTACATTTAGAAGTGACTTCTGACATGAGTGCTGAAGCCTTCATCCAAGCTTTTCGTAGATTTGCAGCTCGCAGATCCTGTCCCAAACTCATGATATCTGATAATGGCTCAAATTTTGTGGCAGGAGAAGCCTGCTTACGAGAGATATGGAATCATCCAGAAGTGAAGTCTGTCATGCAGAGACGACAATGCCACTGGAAATTTATTGCTCCCAGAGCCCCCTGGCAAGGTGGGTTCTACGAACGAATGATAGGGACTGTCAAGAAGTGTTTAAGGAAGACCTTGCATCGACAGAAAATTAGTTACTCAGAACTCCAAACACTCGTCGTGGAAATTGAGGCGCGAGTCAACAATCGCCCATTAACTTATCTATCAGATGATTTCTCACAGAGAGAGCCTCTGAGTCCCTCGCATTTAATACATGGAGGCCTGCTGAGCCCTCTGATACCTTTGGCAGAAGAGGACCCCGTCGATCCTTCCTATGTAACCAGGAGTGACTTAGTACAAAGTTACCAACATCTCTCTAGAGTAATTGAAAGGTGGAATGAGGTGTGGACTCGAGAGTACCTCACCGCTCTACGAGAGTACCACTATGGAGCTTCGAGCCCCTATAATAAAGTACAGCTTAAACCAGGAGACCTAGTATTAGTTGACAGTGATGGACCAAGGTCAGAATGGCCTATAGGCAAAATTGTTGCAATCCACCCAGATCACCAAGGTATCCTGAGAGTAGTACGAGTTTTGTGCAAAGGCACTACTACTCTAAAGACATTAGAGAAGTTGGTACCTCTCGAATTAGCAGAACGAGAGTGTTTATCAGAACCAGCTTCAACAGTTTCCGAGGACAACAATTCTGATCCACCGAGCACACGCCCCACTAGAGCAGCTGCTCAACAATGTAAAAGGAAACTACAAGCCTATTATAGCTCTGACTAAGAGCAAATAATTTTCATCCAATTTGAGTGATCATGATGATACTGTGTTGTGATGTCTAGTAACCAATCAGCTACAAGTCACAATGACCCAGACATTCACCTCACAGTAGAGTCTCAGTTACTTGAATTGTATGATTCAATCATTAACTTGTGTAAACTATTAATTATGACATTAATTTTCATGTCTTAAATTCTTGTATGTCCTTGACATTTACGGGACATCCGTTGTGTGTGTACTAACATACTAACATACTAACATACTAACTTCGGGATAGGTACGTCAGTACTCAACATGGCACTGCGACCCGAGTTTTCTCCCCCCGGAGTTATGTTGGAAATTTCCAACACTTATCATCCATTATTATATTATGATAAATTACCATTAACTTACTAATTGCAGTAGCTCTTAACACCACTAACCGTAGTGTTAATATAAATTAATCTGAGCATATTGCTGATAATATTACTCCTGATAATGTAAATCAAGAGTTATTAATTGAAATTATTCAGTAACAGTTTTTATTCTGTTACGATCGAATGCTCTGGAGAAGTATAAATATTATCTCCATTTCTCGCTAGAGATCATTTATCGAGAATATTATAATTATTAATTCCCTATAATTTCAACCCAGTTCATATTATCGCATTTCATCCATAATTGCGCGGAAAAGAATAATTTGTGTTTAATAATTTCCGTGGTGAATGCGAGAGCGGGGAGAGGGAGGCGGCGACGCCATTATACAACAACAAGGCACGCGCACGAGACAGCGTGGAGAAGCACATGGCTTGCTGAGAATTCTTATCGACAAGAATTACGTTGATACTCAGTTAATAAGTGGAATTTACTCGCCTAAGTGTTCTCTAGTGCCTCAACAGTGAATAAAGCGTCTACAATTACCACCAGGACCCGTAATTAAGTGTGCACAGCAGTGAACACTGAGTCCAGCAGACGCACATTTCGGCAGACCTTAGTACTCGGTTACGCTCACAGGTTTTTCTTTCTAGTTTGGTGCATCAAAGTAGATAGTACCTTAGTGAGTAGTTTGTCGTTATGAAGAATGAATACCAACAATCAAACGTTAGTAATATTTATCACCCAGCTCAGTTTCATGAATATATGAACATAATTTGTAGCCTAGTCAATTGCTACTTTATATTTCTTGTATTACAGCGTGTATTTGAGACGCCAGCAAGATTCTCATCAATCGTGTTATTTACCTCGAGTTATTTCTCTATGGGGATTCCGTGACCACGAGGACGAATGATGAACTGGCGTTAGAAATCGTCTTACAGCTAAGACACATTTTTCTTATAAATTTATTCAATTTGATTATTGATTCTATAATTATTGCCAGATTTGGTAATTAATGTTTATTTTTAACTGTGCTCAATATTTATGCTCAGTGATTAATGATGATTAATGATCTTAAATGAATATAATTTGATTACCATATATTTGCATATATTGTAGTTAGATTTACCATATTATTAACCCCTAATGAACTAGTGACGAACCACACTGGTTCCTAGATATATATGAACTTCTAGAAATAACCCCCCAATGTTGATATTTGAGGCTTTGGCTTTAATTAATAATTACAGTCTTCATTATTTTCAAGTGAATATTCATTGAATGAGTTTCCATAGACACTGGTTCTCTGGTGTCATTCTAATGATCAATTTTATTTGTTTTCCCTCTTTTCTCAAAAGCGGGTGGTCCTTCGATTTATTTCAATATAATAATTAAATAATTTATTTTCTGAGTTCAAGCCCCAGACACCCAACAGTGGTCGCTTGTGAGTTTGGGCTCAACGAACCATGTTGCTGCATCTCTGAGGAAGGCTGAAATGAAGATAAGGTCTAATCTACCTTCTTGGATGTGGGTGGGTTCATTCTTGTTTAGGTTTTGAATTTATGTAGCTGGTCTAGTAGATTTGCTACATGAGTGCCGGCCTCATCTGTTGTGTTCGAGCCTAATGCCAAACGATGATGGGCATTAAAATCACCACACACTATGGTGTTTAAGGTTGTCGTGTGTCCAAATAACACTGGGAGATCCATTTCAGCACGTGAGACCTGTAAACATTAAACACTTCATGTTTGTCATGTCTTAGCTCAATGGATACTCCCATCACCTCTGTCCCAGGCTCATAGTTGGGTCTACTGGTTATAGGCTTGGAGATCAGGTCACTTTTCACATTGATGGTACATCCCCTGGATTGTCCGTTGACCCATGGAAGGAAGAAGCTTTGATAGTCTGAGAGTTTAGGTTCTAATCCGCCTCGAAGCAAGCTCTCCTGTAGTAGCAGGATGTCTATGCCTTTGGTTGCTGCTATGCATTGCAAGTGTTGCAATTTTGTGTGCAGCCCTTGCACTTTCCATTGCAGGTTCTTTAGTCACCCAGGTTGTTGGAATTTGTTGATATTACCAACAGGATTGATGATTGTAAATAAAGATTAAGTCACACTAAAGGTGTTACAAGCATGAATAGCCCATATGTGGAGGCTCTTTCAAGCCATTACCAGTACCAATAGCAAATATTAGAGATCTGTGGACAGATGGGGTCTTCATGGTGGTTTTCTGCCTCAGAGGGCTGGCTGTACCAGTAATGGAGCCGGTGGGTTAGTGTAGGCCTCTAGGTCTTTCGTTTTTTTCTTTGGCTAAGACTTGCTTCGAGTTGACATGTCCATGTTGTCATAACAGTTTGGTGAGGTGGCCTCCATGAGAAGGGCTTGTACCGAGTAGGTGTCGTATATGTGCAGTGGCGGTAGAGCTCCTAGTAAGATTTTCTCGCCCCAGGAGTCGTAACATCCATAGTTGGTGGTTTTGTCTTTGGTCTCACAGCCTGAGGTTGGCTCAGGTGTCGAAGATTAGTGGTAGAATCTGTTTCAGGAGCGTTGGTGGTGCTGTTAGTATTTGTAGACAGCACGTCTGCTAGTGTGTCTGCTGGGATGGTGATGGTAGGAGTGTTGGGAGCTGGAGAGGGAAATACTCTGTTTGTACAGCCCGGGTCTTGTGTGGTTCTGGAGTCTATGTTGAGATCGACCTCGTGGTCGTCCTGGTGACAGTCTCCGGAGTGGTAGTGGAGGCAGTGTGACTTGCATCCGGGGCGAAGATAGGATCCAGGCCGTTGTCTAGGTACAGCACGCTGAGTTCTTTGACGATTCGTTGATTGTCTGACCCAGCAAACCTCTCCGCTAGTCTAATAAAACCAGGGCTAATGCCTGTACGTAATGCAAGCGACTGTAAGGGTGCTGGTGGTCCTTGGGTCGCCAGTGTGGAGGCCAGGTGGCCTGTTGGGAGGACCCACTGTTTGGTCGGACTGGGAAGTCTTCTGGTAGGTTTGTGGAAGCTGAGGTGCTATGCATTGAGAGTGTTGCAATTTTAAGCACAGCCCTTGCGCATTCCATTGCAGGATCTTTAGTCTTCTAGACTGTTGGAATTTGGTGATATTACCGTGGCATCCATGGAGTCAGGTGATCTCATTGGAAGTTGAAATTGGAGTTGAGGATCTTGGTGTACTTGAAACAGACTCATCAAAGTCGCTTTCAGAAGAACTGGACTCTACCAGTTTTTTTAGGAGTGTGTTTCCTGCCTTGCATTCATGAAGGTGAGGATATTGTTTTTCGAATTTCTTGAGCTTGTGCTAAATTGTGTTATGAGTCTCTATGGTTTGCTTGAAACCGTATGTCGACAGCCAACTTTCGACCAATCTTATGACGAAGGCCTTAATCTTAGGCCATAGGGTGTCCAGTTGAGTAGGAACATTACTTATTGATGTGCTGGTCTGAAGCCTATTTACTCTTTGGACCTTATCAGTCGAAACTCGGACACTCTTATCTTCATTGCCCCCAGTGTGCTTACTGGATGCATTGGGCGGCGATTACGTTGAACTATTTTCTGTTTGTGACCCCCAGCCATCCCTTTGTTCTGGATGGAGACCACCATAGAAGATGGTGGAGGGTCATGTGCCCTCTCCATCTGGTTTGGTCTTGGTAAGCTCTACACTATTTTTGTGGGCAGGGGAACTGGTATATATTTGGGTTGGGACTGCTGCTCTGCTGTAGGCGTAAGGGTTCTTCGGGATCCTTTTAAGCCTTTTGGGGGCATCTCAAGTTCCAAGGGTGGTGTGCTTTGGAGCAATTTGGACACTTAGCTTGAATGGGCTGGTCAGCATTGTGTTTATCAAAGAATATTTTCGTGTCGTGGGGCAGGCTGCAGACTCCACACCTCACTGGGCGTTGGCTGCCGTCCATGTTATGTCCAAATCTCTGACGTCTGAAGCATCTGAGGGGCAATGTGGTGTAGGGCTTGTGTTGGAACACGCCCCAAATGCCAAGATCAAGTTTTTTTGGAATCCGTCTTTTTACTGTGAGAAGGACTTGCGGGGTTTCGTGCTTTGTGGATTTTTCCTGGCATCTTTCTGCTGACACCACATAATTCAGCTTTTCGAAATGAGATAAGGCCATGTGCATGAGACAATGGAGGACAATGATTTTCCTTATTTTGTCCTCTGCCTTGATTTCGTCGCATTTCCTGTAATTCTTAAGAATTGTTACAGCTGTCTTATCTTTGGACTTCAGAATATATTCGCCAGACTGTTTGGTTGTTGTTGTTGTTGTTGATTTAGATTTAGCTACTCAGAACAAAATGTTCATGTAGCACGGGGCTATAGTGAGCCCATAATTGAGTACAGTTATTCGCGATAACCTTGTTACTGAGATATTTGAGTAAAAGTTTTAAATGAAGGTGGGGATTTCTCCTTTTCCCTTTATTTTTAGCTTCTGTTTTAGCGAACTGGTTTTAGTCTTATTTTAATACAATTTTCTTGGTGGTGTATATAGATGCACAGTGGAGGCCTGGTCGACGACCGGGCCGCGGGGACGCTAAGCCCCGGAAGCACCTCAAGGTAACCTCAAGGTAACAGTGTTCACTAGTGTGTTACATTTTTCAACTGCTTTTCTAATAATTGTAGTCACTGTGGAATTTGCATCTAATGCATCTGCTGTCATTGGATTAATGTTGAATTTGATGCGCAGGTCTTCAGTTGCGTCACATTCCAGTAAGTAATTTAATAGTTGTGCCTCTGCATCTGTTCAGCAGATATGATACTCTTTAACTATTGAGTTTATTACCACCCAACAGCTCTTGTAACCAACTCTGAGTCTGTGTATGGCTACTGCAATGTCTCTGGATATGTTTTTACCAAGCTTGAAAGACTAGTACACAGTGGTTTGTTCTAACCACATCGCCGTGGATTTTCCTTCAGCTACTTTGGGTATGTGGGGAAATTTTGATAGTTGGGAGCGTTTTCTTCTTTATTTGCTCCTTAATCTGTGAAAAACTTGGAGGGATTTTAACTTGTATAACAGGTAGAGCAGTGAGTGTTTATGCTAGTGAGTCTGCCTTTGCATTACCATCTATGCCAATGTAACTTGGTATCCAATTTAGGGTAACTGACAGCCCTAGATTGTGGGCTTCTTTTCCAATATGTAGGTTTTCTGTGATAAGTTGTATATTATCTCTGTGCTGGCTTGATAACAATGCCTGGAGCGAAGATTTAGAGTCGGTATGAATGATGACATCATCTAAATTATTCTCAATTAAATAGTTTATGGCCTCCTTTAGGCATATAATTCTGTTTGCAATATTAAGCACCCACTATTCATGCTCCATTAAGCTTCATGGATGGTAGTGTAAATTGCTGCCCCAGCAGAACCTCTTTCTTGATCAACTGATCCGTCTGTGAAGATGTGAGTCGTTGTAGGTCTCGAGATGGTTTCCATTTGTTGTTCTATGACAGCTTTGAGCCTCTGCAAGTCACATGCTGATCTTTTAACTGATAATCCTTCAATGATTATCTTTAAACTCGATTCTTCCCCCAGCATTAGTCTGCCGAAAGTGTTGATATGGTCAATGTCTCCATTGTTTTTAATGGTCCGTTTCAAGTCAACTTTCTCTAGAATCTTGACTAGATTATCCGTCCATGCACTTGTTCTATACTGAAGGTTTTTGTAAAGCGATCTGTGTATGCTGTCTTCGATTGACAGTCTGGCGGTGGTTCCAACAAGTCTTACTGTTATGGTGGCTATTCTTTGTTTGATCCTATTTTCTAAGGCTGATAAGTTGGTTTCCATTCTTAGATTCTCTCGACGCGTCCATATAGGTGCTCCCAGCATTATTCTGAGAGCATTATTTTGAGACACTTTCAGTTTCTCCCATTGGTTATCACTGAGGGATGTAAGAGCAGGGGCAGCATAGTCAATGAGTGACTTAACTGCTTTAACGTAGTACATTTTGAGTACTGGTAGAGATGCACCATCTCTAAGACTTGTCAGGGAGTGCAAAGCTGAGTTTCTGGCTTTACAACGTTGGCGAAGATATTACATTTCTTCAGTGAATTTCAACTGTCTGTCAATTATGACTCCTAGGTATTGAAAAGAGGTAACTCACTCAATTTCATGTCCTTGTATTGCGAGTCTGATGTTTGTTCGGTTTGTTGTTGTTTAAGATTCGCCACTTGGAACCAAAAGTTGCAAGTAGCAAGGCCTATGGTGAGCCCGTAGTGGACTTACCTGGCACAGGAGCGGGGCTGTAACTGTGGACTGGACTGTTCGGTTGGCGTATTGGATTTATACCATTGGAGGTCAGGTACATACATATTGGTGAGGTGTATAAGGTAAGAAGCATAGGTCAATAACGTATACATACAATTAGGTGAGGAGTAAGAAGTAAAGGTTAGAAGCACATACAAAGATTAGTTAGGTGTAGTGGGAGAAGCCTTTTGGGCATTGTCATCAACGTTGGCATCTTCACATTCCGGTCTTGTTCTCACTCTCATGGCGGGTTGAGTGAATAGTTCCATTATTTGAGTATTTATGGTGGGTTGTTCAACGTTTTATGTGAATGGCTTCTAGAATTTATAATCTTACATATAGGGTTTTGTGTAATATGTAAGTATATTTATTCAGCATTTCTCTTGTTAGTGTGATGTCATGGGTTTGTCTCATGTGATTTTTAGGGGCACCTGATTGAAGTTGACGGGTCAAACGCCTCGTCAGCTTGGTCGACGCATACCTATGTACTTAGATTGTAGGCTTCATCCTTCGTGGGGGCAGGTGTACATATATACCACGTTCGACTTCTGTAAAGGGTTCTCAGTCGGATTCGGGCTGTTTGTATTGGGGTTAATGATCTTCTTTGTTTTATAGTATATGATTGTGTCTAAGTTTTGGTTAGGAGTTTTACTCCTTTGTCGATTATTTCTTATTTCTTTATCTTTACTTTGCGTGGCGGATTTGTAATTTAATTTTATTAGAGGTGTTGTGGTTCCTGTTCATTGTTTATGATTATACCACCTGTTCAAGTGTCTTCTTATATATTTGTGTTTATCTTATGGTTGCTATATCCATTGTTCACCAACACCTGTGTTATCCTTTCAAACTTCTTACTCACGTTACTCCATTCAGAGCAGTGAGTAAGGGCTCGACGGATATAAGCGTTGAGAACACTGGCTTTGAATCTTTTGGGTCACTCACTCCTACTGTTTAACATAATCCTATGTTTGTATGCTTGGTATAGACACCAGTGCTCAGAAATGCTCCTATGTTTATTAAAAATAAATCCAGGAAAGACAGAATGTTATTTTCACTATTTTCATAGGTGAATCGTAATCCTGACACCACTTTCTAGATTGCTTTTCATATCAATTAATTCTTCTAGGTCTTTTACTATTACGAATATGTCATCGACATAACGGCAGTATTCACTTACCATTAGCCTATTAGTGAAGACTCTTTCCTCGATTCTTATAATGTAAAAAATTGCAAATAGCACTATAGGAGGGGAGTCCATTGCTACTCCGTCTATCTGTAGATACATGTTACCTTGCTGAATGATGAAAGAAACTTCCTTTGAACACCTACAGTAATGCCGTTCATTATTGAGGCGTATGAGTGAGAACGCAATTACTGAAGGCTCGAGTGTGGTCGAGTTAACTAAAACCCTGGATGGGTCCCAGTTTGGGGCCTCCAGAGCCTCTCTGAGAGCTTAGAAGACTTCTGGGCTGGTCAACTTTTGTTCCACCGTAGCCGAGTCAGTTAATGCAGGCGTCAGTTACAGAAGGTTCCACACTATGGCGACGGAGAAGAAAGCTCGCCACTCTAAGGTCACTTGTTGTTTCTGCGAGCCTGGGACCAAAATCCTTGAGAAACCTTGCACATTCTCCTTATGGACCTCGTGTCACAGAACCTTTCAGAACAAAATTGTAAAGGTGATCTATTTCTGTGTACTTGGTTGATTTGTGACTGTGTATTGCCGCAGCTCCTGCTTAACCAACAAAGAGGGGGATTACGTGGCTGCCAAAGTGGATATGAATGTACTCACACCATTCATCAGTCATTTCTCCATAGATGTAGTGTGATTCATCAGGTCGACCAGAAAGAGCAGGAAAGTTAAAGTTCATTAGGTTACTGTGCTCTCTGCTGGGCACTGGGAAGATGTAAGGCTCCTGTTAATGAAGTCGTTGACTAAGTCGGGTCTTGAGTGACAACCCACTTATTTTCTGTAGCGCAGACTGTGTGATCCATATTCGTCTGCATCTGCCTCACTGCAAATACACCTACATACAATGTGGTTTGGGGTAGAAAAGCGGAGGGCGTCTGCAATACAGAGTTGCTGAGGATCAAAACGTGTGCCCTTCACAGTCATAGGGACTGCCAAAATAACGTCCCCTGCATGGGGAGCCTGCACAGATGTGAGGTGAGCATGATCACAGGGAGTTAGTGTTGCCTCCAGCAAAGCTGTTGCATCTTTCTGTACGATGTGGCTGTCCCAGCTAGATAATTTGTTGGCATTCAGTATGGCTGGTCTGAGTGCTAGGTCTGCCAGGGTACCTTATTTTGTGTTACATTCTGTGTAGTGGGGGTCATGTCCCCGCTGAGTTCCCACTCTGTGTGCAGGGCAATATAATTTTGCTGTGGACTTACATTGTGTAATTTATTATTTTTTTCTTATTATATTGATTAAATATCCGCCCCTTTACATACAAGGAAAATCATTCCGCTTCTGTACACCATCATCTCTTTTCTTGGCCCTTCACTACATTACAGGGGAATACTGGTTTGTAAATAGGGTTGTATTCTGCTTCAGTGCACATGTTGACCAACATGTCTCCCGTCACTGCTGATGCCATCAGGTATGGTTGTATGTGTATGTCAGTAGCAGTAGCTGAGAGAACACTAACCCTGACACACCCCAGATACCTCATACCCTCCAATGAAAAATCAAATATACAAATTTCAGCTGTAGTGAGGAGTTGATGCTGCTAAAACTAATGAAGACCTGCAGTTGTTTCAACCAAGAAATTTTCAAAAACATTCTACTTAACAAA
Organism: Procambarus virginalis; assembly: GCA_020271785.1. Classification (NCBI taxonomy): domain Eukaryota; kingdom Metazoa; phylum Arthropoda; class Malacostraca; order Decapoda; family Cambaridae; genus Procambarus; species Procambarus virginalis. Next base: position 25,750 of record WNGS01140594.1, read on the forward strand.
TAAAGCTAGGCCTATCACACTTATGTATGACACTCATGTAACTCTACGAAACTTCTGAATGTTCAGGCACAACAAGGTAACAAAAAATCGTTGGATCTCTTCGGATGTATAAAATATAAAACCTAATAGGAAACATACAATGAAAAAACTGTGCATTCATAGATACTCTACAAAATGTAGTTTGGCACAAACTTTGGGAGTTACGGAGGGAGAGATCCGGGCAGAACTTCAGCAGGCCGTACACAGCCTCTACGCTGCCAGCTTCCACTGCCACGTGAAGAGCTGTATTTCCTGCCGGGAGAGAAACAATAGCATGAAAGTAACTGTTAGTGGAAACAAATTTTGCATTTCTCTGAGGCTATTTACCAGTTCTTTTTAATGTGCTATGATTAATTTAACAATTATTGAAATAATAATAACCGTAGTAACGATACTTGTTATGGTATTGGGGAATTGAATTGTTTGTGAGTGCTCCAGAAAAAATAAATAGAATCTAAAACGGAAAGAAATTATTTATTCTAATGAAAAAAAATCTTATGACAAATGGAACGACTTGAAAGAGTCGTTAAAAAAACCAATGTCGTCTGTTTCTTTACCAGCCCCATTTGTGACTGTTAGCTGTGACATGCTCAATATTTTGGCAAGTCCCAAATATTAGAAGATTGAACTAATTAAATAAATATACCATAAGAGCAAGGAGGCTACCAACTTGCTCATGAGGAACTCTCCTGAAACCAAACAAAACTCCTTGAAAGAGACCAATATTTTATGCCTTCACATGACCACTTTGAGACTGTCAGCTCCAACGAATTCAATATATTGGGAAAGCAACAACATCCCTTTTAAAACGCCTAACACTGTACAAGCAGCAAGGACCTATTGAAGAACATATACTCACTAAACATAACCAGACCATCACCAGAGATATACTCACAAACAACACCAAAATAATCGTCAGCAACAACAGACTGGACATCGGCGAGGCATTATACATAAAGCAACAAGCAACACATCAATTGCCAACTAGCACCAAATTACACTCTTGTGGGGAAGTTTTATTAATTTTAATTTTATTATTTCATTTAATTCAACATTGTAAAATTGTAAAATTAAATTAATTAAATATTTATTTCATAAAAGCTTAGTGAAATCTTAGTGGGCTGTATTTTTTAAATTCCACACATATAGATCCACACAGACTATGGGTGTTTTATATTTAAATTCAACTAAACTAAATTAAATCAGTTAGTTAAACTAAGTAAATAATTCAGGTTATTTAAATTGTATAAGTGAATTGATTTAGTAATTATATGGAGCAACAGCTTATCTGGCTCAGAGGCTGTTGCTCCAGTCTGAACACGTATGAGTCCCACAGGCTGGTTACTTCCACATAGACTATGTGGCTTGTGGCGTCACTTCCATGCCGCAATATGTCTAAGTTTAGAAACCCTTAACTCACTGTTTAAACGCAGTTCCAACCTCAGCCTGCCAGAATGTTACATTGTAAAAAATGCATGCAACATTTACAGACATATAAATTCAGTTAAATACCACAATTTATTTGTGGAAAAGTCTTACCCGTTGTGGTCGGCTGCCGGTCATACCTCTAACCATGAACTACACTTGTAAGATAATGAATGGGCACTGTAATCTTTGTGCTAGAACCGGAAACGAGATACATCCCGATAATTGACGATGTCCCTGTGAAGTATAACTTTAAAATATCACGCGATTTTACGAGAACTCAGGGAACAAACACAGCGTGTGACTCGTCTTGGCAAATAATATGGCTTCTCTCTCAATCCTCCCTCTCTCGTTTTGTTTGAGAGATAATTTATACTTTTAGTGAAGGAGTGATATTGATTTTGTATTTATTGCTATATATTTTAGTTAAATATATGTAATGAAAATAAGCATCAATCAGTTCTCAGACTGTATAAATAATATTTGTAAATAGACCCATATTCGAATTATTACATATAATTTTGGTGACATCACAGTTCATTTGCTTTCATAATGAATATAGAAATTAATTACATCCTCCTATTTAGGAGAAATTTAACTTCAAATTTATTTTAATAATTTTATGAAACAGAAAATATATTTTCCTGGATTATATGTAATTAAATAATAATTAAATAAATTTTAATAATCTAGGAAGGGAAATTACAACATAATTCTGGGAGGGAGAATACATGTAGGATTCCACTATTTAGGACTCGCTGAACACTTTATTACTCTTCATCAGAATTATTAAAATATTGTTTTAATTTTAATGTGCACTTGTGTGTGGCATTACATACAGGATGGATGTCCCTTATTATAGTTGAGAGTTGTGTAGGTCTCTTCATTACTTCTTCTCCAGCCAACTCCAATAGTGCTAACTTTTCTACTGACATGAGGCTAGTGGTGGCTTTGTACTTCACTTTTACTATCTTCAAAATTCCTTGGCTATCTGGGTGAACAGAGACAATACGGTCTATAGGCCACTCTGAGCATGTGCTTTCGCTGTCTACCAGAACAATATCGACAGGTTGTAACTGTATTATTTTACAGGGGTTGGTAGCCCCATAGTAATAATCATGCAGAGCAGGTAAATACTCCAGATCCCAAACTTCATTCCACCGACTAATTATTCGCAACAGATCTTTATGACGCTGAACAAAGTCGCTCTCCCCAATGTATGAAGGATCTCTTGGGTCCTCATCAGTGAGGGTTGCAAAAAGGTTGAGAGGTTCTCCATACATCAAATGAGATGGACTAAGTTACTCATGTTGTGAGATGTCATCAGAAAGGTAAGTCAGCAGTCGATTATTGCCTCTGGATTCAATTTCCATGACAACGGTGTGGAGTTCTAGTTTTTTAGCATTGCAAGGTTTTCCTTATGCAGCATTTCACTGTCCCAACAATTCTCTCATTCAACACTCCATGCCACGTTGCTCTGGGTGGTACAAATTTCCAGTAGCACTGCCGTTCATTCAGGGCAGTGCGAACAACTGGGTGGTCCCAGATCTCATTCAGGCATGTTTCATAAGCCACCAGATTGGACCCGTTGTCAGATATCATCAAATTAGGGCAAGATCTGCGTGCAGAAAAACCTGTGGAAAACCTGGATAAATGGTGGCACAAGTATGAAGGCAAATGTAGGCCTTAACAAGGGATTTTATCCCTGGTGCCAGTTAGGGTTATAGCACCTATGAAGTGAACTCCTGTGGCCTCGAAAGGACGAAAGTGCACTACTCGTTCCTTAGGGAAGGGTGGGGGTCCTGGGAATGGAAATACCCAAGCATCGTCCCTCCGGCAGAAATACAGAATTTAAGTATTGACAAGCAGTCTGGCGACTTTGCGGAAACCAGTACTAATGTCACAAAAAGTTAGAATATCTAGTACCCCCTCCCCCCATGAACAGTGCAGTGTTCGGGAATGTAAAGTACAAGCAATCTGCTTTTCCAATGATTCTGCATGAGGAAACAAGGATGCTTTACTTCAAGATCAACATCTTCGTGCTGTAATCTGTGAGAAGTCCATGTGAAACGCTTTTAGGCATCAGGCAATAAATAAAAAAGGAGAAAATGAACTTTGGAGAGTTAATTTTTCAATTACCCCGAAAGTGAAGAAAAACGTAAGAAATATTGAGAAGATTCGTGTTACAATCATTAATCTTACTCTTTTGGTCATATTCAACTATATATATATATATATATATATATATATATATATATATATATATATATATATATATATATATAATATAATAATAATATATATATATATATATATATATATATATATATATATATATATAATATATAATAAATAAATAAATATATATATATATATATATATATATAATATATATATATTATTTATATATTATATATATATTATATGTTATTAAATATGACCGAAAAAGTAAGATTAATAATTCTAACACGAATTTTCTCAATTTTCCTTATGTTTGTTTTTACTGATGACGGTAAATGAAAAATCAATTCTCCAAAATTCATTCTTTATTTCTTAGTCTGACGCGACACTTGAGCGCGTTTCGTAAAACTTATTACATTTTCAAAGACTTTAGTTACACACACTGAACAGTTTAAACAGCTTTTCTTTTTTATACCTGCATTTGGGTGAGGTGACATGTTACAATGGTTTGGGGTGAGGTGAGAACAAACACAGAACACGAAACAATGGGTATAAGGAAGAATAGATCTGTAACTGCAGAAGGCCTATTGGCCCATATTTCTTGATGTTTCTATATTGGAGCGGAGTCTTGAAGTGGTAGAATATAGTTGTGCGTTAATTGGCTGTTGATTGCTGGTGTTGACTTCTTGATGTGTAGTGCCTCGCAGATGTCAAGCCGCCTGTTGTCGCTGTATCTATCAATGATTTCTGTGTTGTTTGTTAAGATTTCTCTGGTGATGGTTTGGTTGTGGGAAGAGATTATATGTTCCTTGATAGAGCCCTGTTGCTTATGCATCGTTAATCGCCTGGAAAGAGATGTTGTTGTCTTGCCTATATATTGAGTTCTTTGGGCTTACAGTCCCCAAGTGGGCATTTGAAGGCATAGACGACATTGGTCTCTTTCAAAGCGTTCTGCTTTGTGTCTGGAGAGTTTCTCATGAGTAGGTTGGCAGTTTTCTTGGTTTTATAGTAAATCGTCAATTGTATCTTCTGATTTTTGTCTGTAGGGATAACGTTTCTATTAACAATATCTTTCAGGACCCTTTCCTCCGTTTTATGAGCTGTGGAGAAGAAGTTCCTGTAAAATAGTCTAATAGGGGGTATAGGTGTTGTGTTAGTTGTATCTTCAGAGGTTGCATGGCGTTTCACTTTCCTTCTTATGATGTCTTCAATGAAACCATTGGAGAAGCCGTTGTTGACTAGGACCTGCCTTACTCTACAGAGTTCTTCGTCGACTTGCTTCCATTCTGAGCTGTGGCTGAGAGCACGGTCGACATAAGCGTTAACAACACTCCTCTTGTACCTATCTGGGCAGTCACTGTTGGCATTTAGGCACATTCCTATGTTTGTTTCCTTAGTGTAGACTGCAGTGTGGAAACCTCCGCTCCTTTCCATGACTGTTACATCTAGAAAGGGCAGCTTCCCATCCTTCTCCATCTCGTAAGTGAAACGTAACACAGAATTCTGCTCAAACGCTTCTTTCAGCTCCTGCAGATGTCTGACATCAGGTACCTGTGTAAAATGTCGTCAACATACCTGCAGTATATGGCCGGTTTCAAGTTCAAGTCGACTAAGACTTTTTCCTCAATAGTACCCATGTAGAAGTTTGCAAACAGGACGCCTAGGGGAGAACCCATAGCGACCCCATCTACTTGCTTATACATGTGCCCATCCGGGCTCAAGAAGGGTGCCTCCTTAGTACAAGCTTGGAGTAGTTTCCTCAGGATATTTTCTGGCATGTCAAGGGGAGTACAGGCCGGGTCTCGATACACTCGGTCCACTATCATCCCGATTGTTTCATCCACAGGTACGTTGGTGAACAGTGATTCTACGTCCAACGAGGCTCTTATCCCTGTGGCCCGTGTTCCCGCGCAGTAAGTCAACAAATTCCTTCGGATCAATTCTATAGTATGACTGTCGAGTTCCTGTCCGAAACTCTGGTAGGAATCACACTGCGATGCGGTGTGCCCTAGGAATCCGGTGCCCCTAGGAATCACATGAGACAAGCCCATGACATCACCCTAACAAGAGAAATGTTGAACAAAATACATGCATAATAGACAGAACCCAAGATGCAAGAAGATTACAAATTCTTGTAGCAATCCACATAAGAATAGAACAACCTACCATGAACACCCAAATAACGGAACTATTTACTCTTCCCACAATGAGAGTAAGGACAAGACCAGAACATAACGATGCCAACACAGAAGACAATGTTCAACATAAAGGCTAATTACACTGGATTAATCTTTGTATGTAGATGCCAGCTGCCTCGTATGGGCCAATAGGCCTTCTGCCGTTACCTATATTCTTATGTTCATATGTGTGACCCCACTTATATCCCCTTTGTATCCCCTTTTGTTTTCACATTTATTGTCTTATCACCTGACCAGTGCGGGTATAAAATCAACCACATTGTAAAATCTTTCACTTGAGAATGAACCATGGAGGTTCGAACGTTGAGCTATTGTATAAATAAGTGTAATACATTCTATAGTAATTTACCTCTTTTCTTCACCCGGAAATTACGAAAATGAGTTTTGGAGAACTCATATTTCAGCTAAGCCCTGATGCTAAGAAAATAGTTAGAGGGATAGAAGCCCTAAATCAGAAGATAGTAATACAGAATATGCGGTCATATTTAATGAGACATGTTTAAAGAAAACCTGCTGCCAGTATTACAATAATATATATATATATATTATATATATATATATATATATATATATATA
>WNGS01140594.1:33168-64812 GCA_020271785.1 Procambarus virginalis
TAAATGTAGAAATATATTTTTATATTTTTACATTTCCTATTTTATTCACATTTTAACTTTAAACACTTTATAAAAGGCGTCACAAAGTTTCAAATTAGGGATAGGTACGTAGGTTTTGGTTATAAGTTTACGAAACCTATTTATAATCACACAAAATAACGTATATAATGCATGAAAACAAACGATTCCACTCCTTTCTAACACTTTCCAGGAACGTTTCGGAAACTTAAAATTATTTCCTGGGGAGAGAGCAGGTAGTCACGGCGGCTTGAGTAGGGTGTGAACTCAAGACAACAAGGCCAGTTTTGGAACCGAACCCCTAAATATAGGTAACGCTGAACCCCTTTCCAGGATCAGGAAGTGTACAGGATGATCTCCCAAGTAATTGCAAACACTCCAATGTCCATTGCTGGTCGACCGACAGTAGGCAGAAGTGTGGTTGCCGAGGTCGGCTGTTTTTCTATCAAGGAGTGATTGAGGTCTCTTTTCGCCAGTATGCAAATAACAGTCAAGTGCAATAACCAGCTCTTTATGAAAAAAATCCCCAACCACCCCTTGATATCTTTCCATTAAATAGTTTGAGAAGGGGGTTGAGAATTCCTCCTTGCGATGTACTATTTTCATGTCTTTTGTATTCAGAGACTGTGCCATGAAGTTTCATTCTTGCTTTTCTGTTTATGAGACAGTTTTTGGTCCCGGAGAGACCCCATAGTGGTCGCTTGTGAGTTTGGGCTCAACGAACCATGTTGCTGCATCTCTGAGGAAGGCTGAAATGAAGATAAGGTCTAATCTACCTTCTTGGTTGTGGGTGGGTTCATTCTTGTTTAGGTTTTGAATTTATGTAACTGGTCTAGTAGATTTGCTACATGAGTGCCGGCCTCATCTGTTGTGTTCGAGCCTAGTGCCAAACGATGATGGGCATTAAAATCACCACATACTATGGTGTTTAAGGTTGTCGTGTGTCCAAATAACACTGAGAGATCCGATTCAGCACGTGGAGACCTGTAAACATTAAACACTTCATGTTTGTCATGTCTTAGCTCAATGGATACTCCCATCACCTCTGTCCCTGGCTCACAGTTGGGTGGGCTGGTTATAGGCTTGGAGATCAGATCACTTTTCACATTGATGGTACATCCCCTGGATTGCCCGTTGACCCATGGAAGGAAGAAGCTTTGATAGTCTGAGAGTTTAGGTTCTAATCCGCCTCGAAGCAAGCTCTCCTGTAGTAGCAGGATGTCTATGCCTTTGGTTGCTGCTATGCATTGCAAGTGTTGCAATTTTGTGTGCAGCCCTTGCACTTTCCATTGCAGGTTCTTTAGTCCCCCAGGTTGTTGAATTTGTTGATATTACCAACAGGATTAATGATTGTAAATAAAGATTAAGCCACACTAAAGGTGTCACAAGCATGAATAGCCCATATGTGGAGGCTCTTTCGAGCCATTACCAGTGCCAATAGCAAATATTAGAGATCTGTGGACAGATGGGGTCTTCATGGTGGTTTTCTGCCTCGGAGGGCTGGCTGTACCAATAATGGAGCCGGTGGGTTAGTGTAGGCCTCTAGGTCTTTCGTTTTTTTCTTTGGCTTAGACTTGTTTCGAGTTGACATGTCCATGTTGTCATAAGAGTTTGGTGAGGTGGCCTCCATGAGGAGGTCTTGTACCGAGTAGGTGTCGTATATGTGCAGTGGCGGTAGAGCTCCTAGTAAGATTTCCTCGCCCCAGGAGTCGTAACATCCATAGTTGGTGGTTTTGTCTTTGGTCTCACAGCCTGAGGTTGGCTCAGTTGTCGAAGATTAGTGGTAGAATCTGTTTCAGGAGCGTTGGTGGTGCTGTTAGTATTTGTAGACAGCACGTCTGCTAGTGTGTCTGCTGGGATGGTGATGGTAGGAGTGTTGGGAGCTGGGGAGGGAAATACTCTATTTGTGCAGCCCGGGTCTTGTGTGGTTCTGGAGTCTATGTTGAGATCGACCTCGTGGTCGTCCTGGTGACAGTCTCCGGAGTGGTAGTGGAGGCAGTGTGACTTGCATCCGGGGCGAAGATAGGATCCAGGCCGTTGTCTAGGTACAGCACGCTGAGTTCTTTGACGATTCGTCGATTGTCTGACCCAGCAAACCTCTCCGCTAGTCTAATAAAACCAGGGCTAATGCCTGTACGTAATGCAAGCGACTGTAAGGGTGTTGGTGGTCCTTGGGTCGCCAGTGTGGAGGCCAGGTGGCCTGTTGGGAGGAGCCACTGTTTGGTCGGACTGGGAAGTCTTCTGGTAGGTTTGTGGAAGCTGAGGTGCTATGCATTGAGAGTGTTGCAATTTTGAGCACAGCCCTTGCGCATTCCATTCCAGGATCTTTAGTTTTCTAGACTGTTGGAATTTGGTGATATTACCGTGGCATCCATGAAGTCAGGTGATCTCATTGGAAGTTGAAATTGGAGTTGAGGATCTTGGTGTACTTGAAACTGACTCATCAAAGTCGCTTTCAGAAGAACTGGACTCTCCCTGTTTTTTAGGAGTGTGTTTCCTGCCTTGCATTCATGAAGGTGAGGATATTGTTTTTCAAATTTCTTGAGCTTGTGCTAAATTGTGTTATGAGTCTCTATGGTTTGCTTGAAACCTTATGTCGACAGCCAATTTTCGACCAATCTTATGACGAAGGCCTTAAGCTTAGGCCATAGGGTGTCCAGTTGAGCAGGAACATTACTTATTGATGTGCTGGTCTGAAGCCTGTTTACTCTTTGGACCTTATCAGTCGAAACTCGGACACTCTTATCTTCATTGCCCCCAGTGTGCTTACTGGATGCATTGGGCGGGCGATTACGTTGAACTACTTTCTGTTTGTGACCCCCAGCCATCCCTTTGTTCTGGACGGAGACCACCATAGGCCATGGTGGAGGGTCATGTGCCCTCTCCATCTGGTTTGGTCTTGGTAAGCTCTATGCTGTTTTTGTGGGCAGGGGAACTGGTATATATTTGGGTTGGGACTGCTGTTCTGCTGTAAGGGTAAGGGTTCTTCGGGATCCTTTTAAGCCTTTTGGGGGCATCTCTAGTTCCAAGGGTGGTGTGCTTTGGAGCAATTTGGACACTTAGCTTGAATGGGCTGGTCAGCATTGTGTTTATCAAAGAATATTTTCGTGTCGTGGGGCAGGCTGCAGACTCCACACCTCACTGGGCGTTGGCTGCCGTCCATGTTATGTCCAAATCTCTGACGTCTGGATATAGTGAAATAATCAATGATGGAGTCAGAGTTTGTCTCCTGTGGATTCCTTCCCATATTGGTCTCCGAATGCATGATAGAACTGATGAGCTAGCCAAGACTTTTGCTCGTAAAGAGGGAATTGATTACCAACTTGGACTGCCTTTGAGCAGCCTGAGGGCAGTAATATCCCAGGAACATCAAGTAAATTTCGGAGGCTTGACGCAAAGTGAAATTCACACCAGTTACTCCATCTATCATCATTCTATTATGCATGAAGAATCGCACGTCTATGGGTCATCCAATAATGTTAGCAGACTTCTAGATGTTACCACTGCTAGGCTTAGGCTCGGCTACAAGTACCTCTGGGAGTTTGTAACATCTGCTGATGTAGATTTGACTAAATGTAAACTCTGTCAGCAGAACTATTCGCATACTTTGCGCCATTATATAATGGAATGTGAAAAAATTGCGGAATTTAGAGATAACACCATCAATAGTGCCCAAGAAATGTGTAAGTACTTCATTCACAATGATGTGCTACCCGAAATTTTAGCGAAGTATCCAAAATTTGCTTACTGTAGGTAATGCATGCACATGACTGTAAAGCTGCCGCCCAGTTGGGTGGGTGTGCAGCAAGACTAGTAACTGTGTGACTCACTATAGATGTAAAGTGCCTTGTATAGTGACTGTTGTGAGCCTCTTGTAATGTCACTTGTGACACCTCTTTGTGTCACTTGTGACACAAAGATTCTTGATGTGTGTATTTGTGTGGGTGATTAGATATGTATGTGCATGTATATGTGTATACGTATATATATATGTACATGTATGTATGAGGGTGTGTACATGTGTATACAACATTGATAATTTTGTACCTAGCGTCAAACATTGTTATTTGCTTAGCTAAACGAACTAGAGGGTTCAGTTCCTGAACCAATTATGTGCCTCTGTAATCCTTTACACCACCGCCCACGGGATGGGTATGGGGTGCATAATAAAGAAAGAAATTGAATTGTCTGAAGCATCTAAGGGTCAATGTGGTGTAGGGCTTGTGTTGGAACACGCCCCAAATGCCAAGATCAAGTTTTTTTGGAATCCGTCTTTTTACTGTGAGAAGGACTTGCGGGGTTTCGTGCTTTGTGGATTATTCCTGGCATCTTTCTGCTGACACCACATAATTCAGCTTTTCGAAATGAGATAAGGCCATGTGCATGAAACAATGGAGGACAATGATTTTCCTTATTTTGTCCTCTGCCTTGATTTCGTCGCATTTCCTGTAATTATTAAGAATTGTTACAGCTGTCTTATCTTTGGACTTCAGAATATATTCGCCAGACTGTTGGTTGTTGTTGTTGTTGATTTAGATTTAGCTACTCAGAACAAAATGTTCATGTAGGACGGGGCTATAGTGAGCCCATAATTGAGTACAGTTATTCGCGATAACCTTGTTACTGAGATATTTGAGTAAAAGTTTTAAATGAAGGTGGGGATTTCTCCTTTTCCCCTTTATTTTTAGCTTCTGTTTTAGCGAACTGGTTTTAGTCTTATTTTAATACAATTTTCTTGGTGGTGTATATAGATGCACAGTGGAGGCCTGGTCGACGACCGGGCCGCGGGGACGCTAAGCCCGGAAGCACCTCAAGGTAACCTCAAGGTAACAGTGTTCACTAGTGTGTTACATTTTTCAACTGTTTTTCTAATAATTGTAGTCACTGTGGAATTTGTATCTAATGCATCTGCTGTCAATGGATTAATGTTGAATTTGATGCGCAGGTCTTCAGTTGCGTTACATTCCATTAAGTAATTTAATAGTTGTGCCTCTGCATCTGTTCAGCAGATATGATACTCTTTAACTATTGAGTTTATTACCACCTAACAGCTCTTGTAACCAACTCTGAGTCTGTGTATGGCTACTGCAATGTCTCTGGATATGTTTTTACCAAGCTTGAAAGACTAGTACACAGTGGTTTGTTCTAACCACATCGCCGTGGATTTTCCTTCAGCTACTTTGGGTATGTGGGGAAATTTTGATAGTTGGGAGCGTTTTCTTCTTTATTTGCTCCTTAATCTGTGAAAAACTTGTAGGGATTTTAACCTGTATAACAGGTAGAGCAGTGAGTGTTTATGCTAGTGAGTCTGCCTTTGCATTACCATCTATGCCAATGTAACTTGATATCCAATTTAGGGTAACTGACAGCCCTAGATTGTGGGCTTCTTTTCCAATATGTAGGTTTTCTGTGATAAGTTGTATATTATCTCTGTGCTGGCTTGATAACAATGCCTGGAGCGAAGATTTAGAGTCGGTATGAATGATGACATCATCTAAATTATTCTCAATTAAATAGTTTATGGCCTCCTTTAGGCATATAATTCTGTTTGCAATATTAAGCACCCACTATTCATGCTCCATTAAGCTTCATGGATGGTAGTGTAAATTGCTGCCCCAGCAGAACCTCTTTCTTGATCAACTGATCCGTCTGTGAAGATGTGAGTCGTTGTAGGTCTCGAGATGGTTTCCATTTGTTGTTCAGTGACAGCTTTGAGCCTCTGCAAGTCACATGCTGATCTTTTAACTGATAATCCTTCAATGATTATCTTTAAACTCGATTCTTCCCCCAGCATTAGTCTGCTGAAAGTGTTGATATGGTCAATGTCTCCATTGTTTTTAATGATCCGTTTCAAGTCAACTTTCTCTAGAATCTTGACTAGATTATCCGTCCATGCACTTGTTCTATACTGAAGGTTTTTGTAAAGCGATCTGTGTATGCTGTCTTCGATTGACAGTCTGGCGGTGGTTCCAACAAGTCTTACTGTTATGGTGGCTATTCTTTGTTTGATCCTATTTTCTAAGGCTGATAAGTTGGTTTCCATTCTTAGATTCTCTCGACGCGTCCATATAGGTGCTCCCAGCATTATTCTGAGAGCATTATTTTGAGACACTTTCAGTTTCTCCCATTGGTTATCACTGAGGGATGTAAGAGCAGGGGCAGCATAGTCAATGAGTGACTTAACTGCTTTAACGTAGTACATTTTCAGTACTGATAGAGACGCACCATCTCTAAGACTTGTCAGGGAGTGCAAAGCTGAGTTTCTGGCTTTACAACGTTGGCGAAGATATTAAATTTCTTCAGTGAATTTCAACTGTCTGTCAATTATGACTTCTAGGTATTGAAAAGAGGTAACTCACTCAATTTCATGTCCTTGTATTGCGAGTCTGATGTTTGTTCGGTTTGTTGTTGTTTAAGATTCGCCACTTGGAACCAAAAGTTGCAAGTAGCAAGGCCTATGGTGAGCCCGTAGTGGAAGGAACGGGGCTGTAACTGTGGACTGGACTGTTCGGTTGGCGTATTGGATTTATACCATTGGAGGTCAGGTACATACATATTGGTGAGGTGTATAAGGTAAGAAGCATAGGTCAATAACGTATACATACAATTAGGTGAGGAGTAAGAAGTAAAGGTTAGAAGCACATACAAAGATTAGTTAGGTGTAGTGGGAGAAGCCTTTTGGGCATTGTCATCAACGTTGGCATCTTCACATTCCGGTCTTGTTCTCACTCTCATGGCGGGTTGAGTGAATAGTTCCATTATTTGAGTATTTATGGTGGGTTGTTCAACGTTTTATGTGAATGGCTTCTAGAATTTATAATCTTACATATAGGGTTTTGTGTAATATGTAAGTATATTTATTCAGCATTTCTCTTGTTAGTGTGATGTCATGGGTTTGTCTCATGTGATTTTTAGGGGCACCTGATTGAAGTTGACGGGTCAAACGCCTTGTCAGCTTGGTCGACGCATACCTATGTACTTAGATTGTAGGCTTCATTTTTCGTGGGGGCAGGTGTACATATATACCACGTTCGACTTCTGTAAAGGGTTCTCAGTCGGATTCGGGCTGTTTGTATTGGGGTTAATGATCTTCTTTGTTTTATAGTATATGATTGTGTCTAAGTTTTGGTTAGGAGTTTTACTCTTTTGTCGATTATTTCTTATTTCTTTATGTTTACTTTGCGTGGTGGATTTGTAATTTAATTTTATTAGAGGTGTTGTGGTTCTGTGGTGTCTGTGTGTAGCTGAGATAGTCTTGGTAGTAAGGTTGATGTAAAGTCATTCCTGGTTACTGACTTTAATAATAATAAACGATTACATGATAGAGTAGCTCCCAAGCTTGGCAGGCGTCCTGTGTGCTGTTTACCTTCTCTAGTGGCGTCCAGCCGCCGCACATAGAAAACGGATGGTACCATTTTCTGTGAACATGACATCCCTCCTTTTCTTTAAAAGAATGAATACAGGATGTCTACCATGCTTGTAGCACAAAGCAAAGTTATTGACACAAAGTAAGTTATTAACATATCAAGAGATATTGCATACATTTAACATTAATTAAACACACAAAGAATTTAAACAATCTTTACCACAAAGGATTTCAATGTTAAAAATACATATGCAATGTTAAACAAACATGAAAGAAACTGTAATACAAAGTTACAAAATATTGAATGAGAGATCTGCATTATTCAAACAATATTAAATTTAGTTTAGCATAAGTAAATACTTTGCATTACATATGAACACAATTAATCATCATATCGTGTAGGGCGTTTAACATGACGTTTTGGACGAGAGTCCTTAAGTACAAGAATATCCCTCGATGAATTGTTTATCGAGTTATAACTCATTTTTTTTTCTTTTGCACGACTTTGCACTTCATCATTTTCTACACTAGTTGGAATCACTTTGAAATAAGCCATATTACGTGTTATACTATGATCTCTATTACTCGCTGTTACCATAGTTCCTTTTACACTAATCACTTTATATGGTTTTGTATCATACGGCATATCTAACTTTCCCTCTTTTTTCTTTTTAACGAGAACAGTATCTCCAACCTTTATGAATTGTTCCTTTGCACGTTGATCATGAGCAATTTTCATTTTGCCCTTGGCTAGTGCATCCTTCTGAGCGAGACGTTTATCCGTTACTTGGCTGGCATGACAGGTAGTGCGATTCTCATAGGACGTCCAAATAAAAGTTCGCCAGGCGACTTGCCCAGTGTTCCATGCGGTGTTGCACGGTAGTTCCTGAGAAAAGCATACATAGCTTGTTTCCAGGATCGTCCTTCGGCATGAGCACAGCGTACCGCTTTCATGAGAGGTTGCATGAATCTCTCTACTTCTCCATTTGCTTGTGGATGTAGTGGCATCACACGGCGGTGTTTGAATCCAATATGCTCAGCAAAGTTGACAAAGTCTTGTCCATTAAATGGCGGTCCATTGTCCGTCTTGACAACTTCAGGAATNAACTGAGATCCCAAGGATCAAATAGGAGTAGTAGGAGTGGCTTCAGTAGCAGGAGTAGCCAGAAAAGGAGCTTGGAAAGGATTCAGCTAGAACTCCAGATGCAACGTGAGGACAAAGGGAGGCAGTTCCAACTAGAGATGTTGAGACTAGAACTGCAGATGAAAAATGAAGCAGAAAAAGAGAAAAGTAAACTTGAGGTAGAGAAGGAAAAGAGAAAACTATACTATAGGTAGAAGAAGAGAAAATCAAAGTGGAGCAAGAAAAAGAGAAAACAAAACGAATGGATATAGAAACAAATAGAACTGTGGCAGAGCATAGTATTGAGAGTGGGTGGCCAGAGAGCCCCTCACACGTGTCACACCCACTGGATAATAGAGTTAGGGAAAAAGACATTCAACTGTTTGTGCCAGAGTAGTCCGAGAGCTTCTTTGAGCACTTTGAGAAGGTAATCAGCATCAAACAGTGGCCACAAGAGGAGTGGGCCCAATTGGTTCAGTTATGCCTGGTCAGTGCTGCCAGAGAGGCATATATCCAGTTGTTTTTGGAGGAATGCCAGGATTACTGGACTGAGAAGAACAGCGTTACGCATTATTTTCCTATAAATGTAACGGACTGGGTTACATGATGAAAGATTGTAGACAGGGTAAGGGAGATGTGAACCCTGACAATGTGGGACCCCCCACAACTCATGTGTGAGTTTAACAAAGGACAGACCACAGAAAGTGAACTTAGTGAACGAGAGGTATGGTTTATTCACATGTAAAGGTTGAGTCAGCATAGGAGACCAACCAGAATTTGAAGTTAGTATCCTCAGAGATACAGGAGCAAATCAGAGCTTGATTTTGAAAAGCCTGATCTGGGATGATCGACTTTTAGCTGGCTGTCTGAAAATTAAGGTTCATGGGTTATTGTCGGAGTGAGACATGCCCATGTGAGCTGTCACACTGAAGTCAGATTATTTGTCGGCGGAAGTGATGTTAGGAGTGTGTCCTGACATACCTGTTCCAGGGATAAAAGTGATCCTGGGTAATGACTTGTTCGGGTCGAGGTGCTACCGGAACACATAGTGAAAGTTGTGCCAGAAGGGCCACAGTACTGATGGGACACCAAACAGAGTATACCTTGCTAGCATCCTAGAGGATGAGTCAGAGGACAGCCAAGTCATAGTGTACCCTGCCTGTGTAGTGGCATGGTCAGAGGTTGCCGACAAGTGAGATACTGGAGGTGAGGTGACAGTGTCGACTCCACTGAGGGAAGAGACCCGGCGTGGAGATAGCATGGCTGTTTAGTGAAGGACCAGCTCGTGAACATGAGGGCATGACGAGGTCAGAGGTGAAGACGACCCTGCCGGAAAAAATTAGTGTGAACAGAGTGGACCTAGAGCAACAAGTACGGTCGAGTACAGCCGAGTGAAATACAGTACTTGAAGAAGCCTTGAGGGAACGTGGAAGAATTGGAGTTTCGTAGAAGAGCAGAATGGGAGAAGGGCATGATAATGTCGCAAGCATGGAGAGGTAGAAGAAAGTCGAAGGTTCGACGGAAGTCGAAGGAGATAAAGTTACAGATAATAGTGGAGATGAAAGAAGGGATCGTCGGTGAAGACGAGAGAGTGAAGTATGATGACAAGTGACGGATGTATGATGGTGGTAGATTGAAGTATGAGGATGATGAACCGAAGTATGAGGACGACAGAGGAGGAATAATAGATGTCTAACACTTTACGTGTGGAATGCAAAAAGAAGACGAAAGGGAGGTGGAAATCAGTAAGCTAGAGAGGGCTGAGGGAGCGAAGGTGTTCAACACAGACAGCCTGGCTAAGGTGAGAGAGAAGTTTGGTCATTTAGAGGATGATCATGTGTCCAATGGGTGATGAACCAGGTGTTGCAGGCGATGAGTTACAATAACGTGGCTAAAGTATGTTGACCAGACCACACACTAGAAGATGAAGGGACGACGACGTTTCGGGGTGTCCTGAACCATTCTCAAGTTGATTGTCCAATCGACTTGAGAATGGTCGAAGACGGACCGAAACGTCGTTGTCCCTTCAACTTCTAGTGTGTGGTCTGGTCAACGAACCAGGTGTTGCATGGCGCAATGGGCTGTACTGTGTACATCGACGACATTGTTGTATTTGCAGACTTCTGGAGGGAGTGCATAAAGACTACTGGATTTGTTCGGCCGATTAGAGAGCACCAATATGACTATTAAGGGGCCCGGTGACGTAGTATTTTTCAACATTTGAAAAATAGCGATTAATTTTAAACAAATCTCCAGTTATTTGCCATCAGAGTCGTGAAATTTTCATCCCAGTAAGTTATTAATTTTTTACGAGTTTTTAAAATAAATGCGTGCAAGGCTAGAGGCAGCTGACACTGATAGTAACGATAACACTTCCTATATACTGGCAATTATAGATAGAGAGATACAAGCACCTGTCCGACGCGCAAAGAAGACAAGTAGTGGTAAGGAGGGACTACAAGGTGGATATACAGTTGGTGCCGCCTGGAGGGCCAGATTTCAAACATAATAATGAGTTAGTAGGTTATTATGCTCTATTTTATTATATATCACATTAATACATTGCCCCAATGGGGCAATGTATTTATGTGATATATAATAAGTGCAGTGTGGATAATGAGGGCGGAGGCCCCCTGCGTCGTGACCAGGGCAGAGGTCCAAGCATCGTGTCAAGACATGTTACCAGTATAGACTCGCCCAAGGATGGGAGCACCACAGTTGGGACGATGCGAAAGAGGGGTAAGAGAAGGGGATGAGGAGGAAGGGGAAGAGGAGGCGGAGAGAAAGGAGGGATAAGAGAAGGGGATGAGGACCCCTCCCCTCCTTACCCCCCATCTCTTACCCCTCCTCTCTTTACCCCCATCTCTTACCCTACTCTACTCTTCCCCTTCCTCTCATCCTCTTATCCCTTTCCACCTCCTTACCCCCCGTTCTCGTATCCCTACCGGTCCTTACCCCTCCTTACCGTCCCCTCTTCCCCTTCCTTCTCTTTCCCCTCCTTTTCACCTTCCTCCTCATCCCCTTCTCTTGCCCTTCCTCTGTTCCCCCTCCTCTTCCCCGTCCTCCTCCTCGTCCTCCTACTCATCTCCCCTCCTTCCTCCTCGCCCTCCTCCTCCTTCTTCCTCCTCGCTCTCCTCCTCCTCCTTCCTCCTAGCCCTCCTCCTCCTCCTAGCCCTCCTCAGTCTTCCGCGCCCCCTCCTCCTTGCCCCTTCTCCTCCTTCTCCTCATACTCCTCCTTCCACATCGCCCTCCTACTACTTCCTCCTCGTCCTCCTCCTTCCTCATCACCCTCCTCCTCCTCTTTCTTCCTCCTCGCCTCATCCTCCTCCTTCCTCCTCGTCCTCCATCACCTTCCTCCTCGTTCTCCTCCTCTCCCACCACGCCACTACACCAGGCTGCTACACCACGCCACTACACCAGGCTGCTACACCACGCCACTACACCAGGCTGCTACACCACGCCACTACACCAGGCTGCTACACCACGCCACTACACCATGCTACTACACCAGGCTGCTACACCACGCCACTACACCATGCTACTACACCATCCCACTGCACCACGCTACTATACCAGGCTTCTACACCATGCCACTACACAACACTACTACACCTGGCTGCTACACCACACCACTTCATCACGCTACTACACCTGGCTGCTACACCACGCCACTACACACTACTACACCACGCCACTACACACTACTACACCAGGCTGCTACACCACGCCACTACACACTACTACACCAGCTGCTACACCATGCCACTACACCACGCTACTACACACTACTACACCAGGCTGCTACACCACGCCACTACACACTACTACACCAGGCTGCTACACCATGCCACTACACCAGGCTGCTACACCATGCTACTATACCAGGCAACTACACCACGCTACTACATCAGGCCCCTACACCAGGCCGCTACACTATGCTACTACAAATGAAAAATTAATAAAAGTGATGAACCAACCTTTATTATGATCCTCTTTTATTTTACTAAATGTAGAAATATATTTTTATATTTTACATTTCCTATTTTATTCACATTTTAACTTTAAACACTTTATAAAAGGCATCACAAGTTTCAAATTAGGGATAGGTACGTAGGTTTTGGTTATAAGTTTACGAAACCTATTTATAATCACACAAAAATAACGTATATAATGCATGAAAACAAACGATTCCATCCTTTCTAACACTTTCCAGGAACGTTTCGGAAACTTAAAATTATTTCCTGGGGAGAGAGCAGGTAGTCACGGCGGCTTGAGTAGGGTGTGAACTCAAGACAACAAGGCCAGTTTTGGAACCGAACCCCTAATATAGGTAACGCTGAACCCCTTTCCAGGATCAGGAAGTGTACAGGATGATCTCCCAAGTAATTGCAAACACTCCAATGTCCATTGCTGGTCGACGACAGTAGCAGAAGTGTGGTTGCCGAGGTCGGCTGTTTTTCTATCGAGGAGTGATTGAGGTCTCTTTTCGCCAGTATGCAAATAACAGTCAAGTGCAATAACCAGCTCTTTATGAAAAAAAATCCCCAACCACCCCTTGATATCTTTCCATTAAATAGTTTAGAAGGGGNATATACAGTGAAAGGTGAGCCCAACTTCTTCGTGTACATTGTTTGTTGGTGAGTAAGCACTTGTGGTGGCCTTAATAACCCACCAGACGTTGATAGGCATTAAGCCTCCAACAACAAAAGAAGATAAATCTATCCGGTTGTTACTTATCTCATCTCTTGCTTTGTAGCTTAGGGATTTGTAACAAAAAGAAATGGGAGGTATGCAAATTGTGAACTTTACTAAGTACACACACACACACACCAGCCTCATCTCCTCTGAAAACTCCTATTATCATAAACTTAGTTATAATCCTTGTTAGTATACCTTCCTTTATTTTCACATGTGTGGGGTTTGGTGTCTAATTATCAGCCATATTATTGTGACATTATCTACATAATTTTAAACCAGTAAATAGTTGTTAAGTTCCTTAAGTTATGAGTGGACTAAAGAACTGAGGTTTAGCCGCCACACTGTCCTCACAACCCATACATGTGACCGTAACAGAATATTAAGGCTCCGGTGAACTCAGCCACGTGATGCCATGCATATTTAAGACCCGCTACATGGGGTTCAGGTGCTACTACAGGCCGCTACAGGAGGCTACTACCGTGCACACACACACACACACACCATATCACATCTGCTACAAGGCTTGTACAGAGAGTCGCCAGCCACTGCACTTACGTAAATTAGCTGTGGACCAACCAGCATTCACCTGTTGATTGACAGTTGAGAGGCGGGACCAAAGAGCCAAAGCTCAACCCCCGCAAGCACAATTAGGTGAGCACAATTAGGTGAGTACCTGAGGTAGCGAAAACATCATTTAGGTCTAGTATAGCACATAAAAATATTGCTACTTTATATTAGCAAAAATTCTGAGAGGCAAAGTAGCTAGCAAACATGATTTGAACTTAGCATTACATTAAATGTATTCCAAATTGACACTAAAAATTAGCTCATAAAAACGTTCTCCGGGTCAGGCTTCAAATTAGCAATCGTAGGATAACTGCTCATCAGCTGCAGTTTCATTTGGAACATCATTATTATTTCTCATAAACTCTAGTCATAACTTTATATTAAAAAGAGAAAGAGTGTAAGAGAAAGAGAGAGTGAAAGAAAGAATGAAGGACACACGCAGCCAGAATCACCGATATTCAGGCTGACAGACAGACACTCGGGCTGACAGACAGACACTCGGGCTGACAGACAGACACTCGGGCTGACAGACAGACACTCGGGCTGACAGACAGACACTCGGGCTGACAGACAGACACTCGGGCTGACAGACAGACACTCAGGCTGACAGACAGACACTCAGGCTGACAGACAGACACTCGGGCTGACAGACAGACACTCGGGCTGACAGACAGACACTCAGGCTAACCTACAGACATCCAAGCTGACAAACACTCAGGCTGACAGACAGACACTCAGGCTGACAGACAGACACTCAAGCTGACAGACACTCAGGCTGACAGACAGACACTCAGGCTGACAGGCAGACACTCAGGCTGACAGACAGACACTCAAGCTGACATACACTCTGGCTGACAGACAGACACACAGATGTGTAGACCCCGACGCAAATATTCAAACACAAATCGAGGGACTGACAGAGGAGACATCGAGGAAGGGGTCTGGTATTCCTCCTTGAATGTAACTACTGAAGATCAAACAACCTGGGACCAGATTCACGAAGCAGTTACGCAAGCACTTACGAACCTGTACATCTTTTCTCCACCTTTGGCGGCTTTGTTTACAATTATTAACTAGTTAATACGCTTCGAAACACCAGGAGGCTGCTTATATCAACAGAAACAGTTGATTGGGAAGTTTTCATGCTTGTAAATTGTTTAATAAATGTTACCAAAACCTTCAAAGGTTGAGGAAAGTTGTACACGTTCGTAAGTACTTGCGTAACTGCTTCGTGAATCTGGCCCCCTTATTATGACATGATGTTCACTAATCATCCTTGTTTACAATCTCAAGCTCAGGCCTCGTATCGCCACTATTATCAGCTGACCGGTCCAAAACCTGAGTCGGATACAAAATGCTCACGTCAAAGTGACGTCACACAGCATATATATATATATATTTATATATATTTATATATATATAACTGAAAACTCACACCCCAGAAGTGACTGGAACCCATACAGCCAGAAGAAGGAGTTTGCAGTTGCATATAGTCCTGGGGACCAGTCAGGCTTTTTTCGCATTTGTGTTCCTCACGTGTTGCCACAAAAAATGAAGTGATTTGATAAAATGCTATGCCCAAGATTACCATCCGAGTGCCGGCGGGAAAGTGGTTCAAATAGCTTCGGCTATCACTTCCTTATGTCCGGTCGTGATGGTCAAGTGGATTAAGGCGTCCCTGTACATACCAGTTGCGTTGCTTCTGGCAGTATGGGTTCGAGTCACTTCTGGGGTGTGAGTTTTCAGTTGCATATAGTCCTGGGGACCATTCAGGCTTTTTCGCATATATATATATATATATATATATATATATATATATATATATATATATATATATATATTACAATGGTTTGGGGTGAGGTGAGAACAAACACAGAACACGAAACAATGGGTATAAGGGAAGAATAGATCTGTAACTGCAGAAGGCCTATTGGCCCGTATTTCTTGATGTTTCTATATTGGAGTGGAGTCTTGAAGTGGGTAGAATATAGTAGTGCGTTAATTGGCTGTTGATTGCTGGTGTTGACTTCTTGATGTGTAGTGCCTCGCAGATGTCAAGCCGCCTGTTGTCGCTGTATCTATCAATGATTTCTGTGTTGTTTGTTAAGATTTCTCTGGTGATGGTTTGGTTGTGGGAAGAGATTATATGTTCCTTGATAGAGCCCTGTTGCTTATGCATCGTTAATCGCCTGGAAAGAGATGTTGTTGTCTTGCCTATATATTGAGTTCTTTGGGGCTTACAGTCCCCAAGTGGGCATTTGAAGGCATAGACGACATTGGTCTCTTAATATATATATATATATATATATATATATATATATATATATATTAGTATATTTTGGTAGCAGTCTTTCCTGTAGACATATGTTATTAAATATGACCGAAAAAGTAAGATTAATAATTCTAACACGAATTTTCTCAATTTTCCTTATGTTTGTTTTTACTGATGACGGTAAATTAAAAATCAATTCTCCAAAATTCATTCTTTATTTCTTAGTCTGACGCGACACTTGAGCGCGTTTCGTAAAACTTATTACATTTTCAAAGACTTTAGTTACACACACACAGAACAACTATAACTGAACAGAGTTTAAATACCTGCATTTGGGTGAGGTGACATGTTACAATGGTTTGGGGTGAGGTGAGAACAAACACAGAACACGAAACAATGGGTATAAGGGAAGAATAGATCTGTAACTGCAGAAGGCCTATTGGCCCGTATTTCTTGATGTTTCTATATTGGAGCGGAGTCTTGAAGTGGGTAGAATATAGTAGTGCGTTAATTGGCTGTTGATTGCTGGTGTTGACTTCTTGATGTGTAGTGCCTCGCAGATGTCAAGCCGCCTGTTGTCGCTGTATCTATCAATGATTTCTGTGTTGTTTGTTAAGATTTCTCTGGTGATGGTTTGGTTGTGGGAAGAGATTATATGTTCCTTGATAGTTCCTTGATTATATGTTCCTATCAAGGAACATATAATCTCTTCCCACAACCAAACCATCACCAGAGAAATCTTAACAAACAACACAGAAATCATTGATAGATACAGCGACAACAGGCGGCTTGACATCTGCGAGGCACTACACATCAAGAAGTCAACACCAGCAATCAACAGCCAATTAACGCACTACTATATTCTACCCACTTCAAGACTCCGCTCCAATATAGAAACATCAAGAAATACGGGCCAATAGGCCTTCTGCAGTTACAGATCTATTCTTCCCTTATACCCATTGTTTCGTGTTCTGTGTTTGTTCTCACCTCACCCCAAACCATTGTAACACGTCACCTCACCCAAATGCAGGTATTTAACTCTGTTCAGTTATAGTTGTTCTGTGTGTGTAACTAAAGTCTTTGAAAATGTAATAAGTTTTACGAAACGCGCTCAAGTGTCGCGTCAGACTAAGAAATAAAGAATGAATTTTGGAGAATTGATTTTAATTTACCGTCATCAGTAAAAACAACATAAGGAAAATTGAGAAATTCGTGTTAGAATTATTAATCTTACTTTTTCGGTCATATTTATAACATATATATATATATATATATATATATATATATATATATATATATATATATATATATATAATATTATATTAATATATTATATAATATTATATATTAATATATATATATATATATATATATATAATGCAGAAAATCCACAGAGAAAAATGAAAGGAGGTAACGTTTCGACTTTGTTAAAGCCTTTGTCAAACCAGACAAATTATTTATGAAGAGAGAGCGACTCCTGCATTGTACTTGCTTGCCTGTTGATATATGAATATGATATCTTGAGTTTTAAGTAAAATACAAAATTCTTTCTCGTTTGTATTACCCCTCCATAATTCTTGCTGCTACCTAACCACTGAAAAGGTGAGTCTGGTTTGACAAAGGCTTTAACAAAGTCGAAACGTTACCTCCTTTCATTTTTCTCTGTGGATTTTCCGCATAAAATGATCAGTGTTTTGTGATCGTCAATTGCATATATAAATATATATATATATATATATATATATATATATATATATATATATATATATATATATATATATATATATATATATATATATATATATATATATATATATATATATATATATATATATATATATATATGCAAACAAGCCTGAATGGTCTCCAGGCATATATGCAACTGAAAACTCACCCCCCAGAAGTAACTCGAACCCATACTGCCAGGAGCACTCTACATCTGGCGTACAGGACACCTTAACCACTCGCCCAACACGACCGGACAAAAGAGGATGGTAGCCGAGGCTAATTCTCCATCCCCCTCCCCCCCGGCACTCTGATGGTAATCTTGGGCATGGTATTTTATCAAATCACCTCATTCTTTGGGGCACCTTACCTTGAGGATACCTTGAGGTGCTTCCGGGGGCTTATCGTCCCCGCGGCCCGGTCATCGACCAGGCCTCCTGGTTGCTGGACTGATCAACCAGGCTGTTGGACGCGGCTGCTCGCAGCCTGACGTATGAGTCACAGCCTGGTTGATCAGGTATCCTTTGGAGGTGCTTATCCAGTTCTCTCTTGAACACTGTGAGGGGTTTGCCAGTTATGTCCCTTATGTGTAGTGGAAGCGTGTTGAACAGTCTCGGGCCTCTGATGTTGATAGAGTTCTCTCTCAGAGTACCAGTTGCACCTCTGCTTTTCAACGGGGGTATTCTGCACATCCTGCCATGTCTTCTGGTCTCATGTGATGTTATTTCTGTGTGCAGGTTTGGGACCAGCCCCTCTAATATTTTCCACGTGTAAATTATTATGTATCTCTCCCGCCTGCGCTCAAGGGAATACAGATTTAGGCTCTTTAGTCGGTCCCAATAGTTTAGATGTTTTACCGAGTGGATTCTAGCAGTAAAGGATCTCTGCACGCTCTCCAGGTCAGCAATTTCACCAGCAGTGAAAGGGGCTGTCATTGTGCAGCAGTACTCCACTCTAGAGAGCACAAGCGTTTTGAAAAGTGTCATCATCGGTATAGCATCTCTAGTGTGAAAAGTTCTTGTTATCCAACCTGTCATTTTTCTTGCAGTTGTGACGGCTACTTTATTGTGTTCTTTAAAGGTAAGGTCTTCCGACATGAGTACACCCAGATCCTTTACATTGCCTTTTCGTTCTATGTTATGATTTGCCTGAGTTTTGTACGTGGTTTCCGTTTTTATATTTTCATTTTTTCCATAGCGCATGAGCTGGAACTTGTCTTCGTTAAACACCATATTATTTTCTGTAGCCCATAGAAAGACCTGATCTACATCTGACTGGAGGTTCGCCGTGTCCTCTATGTTGCCTACTCTCATGAAGATCCTAGTGTCATCTGCAAAGGATGATACAGTGCTATAGGTTGTGTTCTTGTCTATGTCCGATATGAGGATGAGAAAAAGTACTGGAGCAAGCACAGTACCCTGGGGGACTGAGCTCTTAACGGTTGACGGGTTGGATTTTATTTTGTTGACTATTACACATTGGGTTCTGTTGGTCAGGAAATTGTAGATCCATCTGCCTACTTTTCCGGTAATTCCTTTTGAGCGCATTTTATGGGCAATAACACCATGGTCACATTTATCAAAAGCTTTTGCGAAATCTGTGTAAATTACATCAGCGTTTTGTTTGTCTTCCATAGCATCTAATGCCATATCATAGTGGTCCAGCAACTGCGACAGGCAAGAGCGCCCTGTTCTGAAACCATGTTGTCCGGGGTTATGGAGATGCTGTGATTCCATGTATTTTGTGATCTTACTTCTTAGCACTCTCTCAAAATTTTTATGATGTGCGATGTTAGTGCTATCGGTCTGTAATTTTTTGCCTCTGCCTTATTTCCTCCTTTATGAAGTGGTGCTATCTCTGCTGTTTTTAGTATATCAGGAATAACGCCAGTATCTAGGCTTTGTCTCCACAGAATGTGAAGGGCCTGCGATAGTGGTTTTTTACAGTTCTTGATGAATATGGAGTTCCAAGAATCCGGGCCTGGTGCGGAGTGCATAGGCATACTGTTTATGGCTTCTTCAAAATCCAGTGGGGATAGGGTGACGTCTGATATATGATTTGATGTTGGTATCATATCCATGAAAAATTCATTTGGGTTATCGATCTTTAGTGCGTTTAATGGCTCGCTGAAGACAGAGTCGTATTGCTTCCTCAGTAGCTCGCTCATTTCTTTGTTGTCATCGGTGAAAGTTCCATCTTCCTTTCGCAGGGGCCCGATACTAGATGTGGTTTTTGATCTTGATTTTGCATAGGAGAAAAATTATTTCGGGTTTCTCTCTATTTCACTGATGGCCTTTTGCTCTCTTTCCCTCTCCTGCGTTTTGTATGATTCTTGTAGCTTGAGTTCAATTTTTCCTATTTCGCTACCTAACCTTCTTCGCCGTTCCTGAGATAGGGTGCGACTCTCAAGTTGTACCGCGATTCGTTTTCTTCGCCTATATAGGGAACGACGTTCTCGTTCCAATCTGCATCTCTTCCTCTTTTTTCTTAGGGGGATGCGGTTTGTACATATTTCTAGTGCTACTGAGCTTATTTTTTCCAGGCACTGGTTCAGGTTCGCATTTCCTAGCTGTTCTTCCCAGTTTATTTCTGTGAAGTCCTGGTTTATTTGCTCCCAGTTTATCTGTTTATTATTGAAGTTGAATTTGCTGAAATCTCCTCCACCACATATGAGGAATTATAAATAATTTTTATATTTTTTAGAATTATAAATAAACTTATGAAAGAATTTTAAACTGTCATTGTGTACAGTGTACTAGTATATGATGTTTGCTTAACCCTCAAACCGCTAGGGGCCCAAATGGATTTAACACCCACAGGCGTAACAAAAAGCAAAAACAAAAAATTCTTTCATCTTATAGAAGTGTTCATTTTTGTTCCCTGATCACGGAAAAAATAACAAAAAAAATCGTAGGTGGAATATTTTAGCCACAATAGGGTAGGGAAGTCTGACAAAAGGGGCGATGACAAGGCCTACTCCGCCCGAGTTGTCAGGTGACAGTTGCCACAAATATATTATTACCTAATTATTTCAATGTCTCTGATTTTTTCTTATTTTTTTTGCAGTAATATTATTCAATACAGTGAATTGTGATATATTTATATGATAAAATGTGTGAACCATCGCTGTACTCAAAATTATTGTGGGCATATTAGTGATTCAATTATTATGTTAATAAAACAATAAACAAATAGTTTTGCTCTTGTTACACTATATACACAGGTTTTATATAAGTATCTGCATGTTTTGTTCACCATAATGAACCACTAAGTTGGTCTTGTGAGTCAAAAAGCAGCGAGGAGTGACCGCCACACACCAGCAAGCCACTCGTTGCCACTCCGTCCCTCAACAACACCTCACTCGCCCTCATTCTCTTCCCACAATACTCAATATTTCTTATGTTTCTTTTTACTGTCGATGGTAATTGAAAATCAATTCTCCAAAATTCATTTTTATTTCTAGTCTGACGCGACGCTTGAACGCGTTTCGTAATAACTTATTACACTTTCAAAGATTTTAGTTTACACACACACAACTGTAACCTGAAAATATTAAACAGAGTTTTACTTATTCTAATGCTAAACAGCTGGTCTTATATACTCGCATTTGGGTGAGGTGATATGTTGCAACAATTTTGGATGAGGTGAACAAACTTTTGAGCATCATAAGACAAAACACGATGCAATGGGTATAAATTGTGTGTCTGAGAGAGAGAGANTTTTTCGGCTACCTAACCTACCTAACCTATAAAGATAGGTTAGGTTAGGTTTGGTAGGGTTGGTTAGGTTCGGTCATATATCTACATAAATTTTAACTCCAATAAAAAAAAATTGACCTCATCATAAATGACATGGGTAGCTTTATCATTTATAAGAAAAAAATTAGAGAAAATATATTAATTCAGGAAAACTTGCCTTATTAGGCAAATCGGGCCTTGCATAGTAGGCCAAAAAGTGAGTTCTGGCTACTAGGTACGACATATATATATAATATATATATATATATATATATATATTATATATATATATATATAGATATATATATATATCTATATATATATATAAATATAATATATATTATATATATATATATATATATATATATATATATATATATATATATATATATATATTATATATATATATATATATATATATATATATATATATATATATATATATATATATATAAATATATTGTGATGGTGTTCCCCCCTTATATTTCTCCCACGCCAGCTGTAAGAGTCATATCCACTTTGCCCGAGCGTTCTCTACGTTACAGGCTACAATTTGATATGTGTGGCAGCGTGAAGTATACACGCATTTGCGAGAAATTCGCAAAAGAATGAAGTTTTGGCCTGTTGTTTAGGCCCTTTAGGACGCCAATATGGCGCCGGCTCCTCCGTTCTCCCGCCAAAACTCTGTGACGTCAGTGACACCAAATTGGTCACTGACAGTGACGTGGCGCAAGGAGCCAATGAAAACCGCCCCTGGCGGGTATGATGTCACGAGAGCAGGGGGGGTCCAGAGATCGGCCACGGTAGCGCTACCAGTCTCACACGGCACGTCAGAGGCAAGACGTGCGACCAGGGATCCTGTCAGGGTGACAGTTTACCCAAGCTCCGGTGGATGTACGCGTCTCCTGTAGTCTGCACGCACTCTGTGAAGTCTTCCTTAGTTCATGTGTTGGACCAGAAGAAGGAATTGACGGAATATTGAGCAACAAGTGCTCCGGGACAGGTGCGTTGCAAGAAGTGATCTGTGCAGTGACGCATGTGACGTCTGTGGCAGTTCACCCAGTTTGGAGACAGCGTAGTGGCTGGGCCATTCCACCGTGAGGGAACCGGTTTGACCGACACGTCAACTAGGTTGGATGTGTGAACGATGGTCCTGTCAGTTTGACAGTAACACCAGTCAGACCCGGCACGTAAGGGCGGTCGGATGTACGAAAGTTGGTCCTGTCAGTTTTGACAGTTGTTCCCTTCCCGAGGATTCTACGCGTCACCCGAAGTCTGCAAGTACTCTGTGAAGTCTTCCTTAGTTCATGTGTTGGACCAGAAGAAGGAATTGACGGAATATTGAGCAACAAGTGCTCCGGGACAGGTGCGTTGCAAGAAGTGATCTGTGCAGTGACGCATGTGACGTCTGTGGCAGTTCACCCAGTTTGGAGACAGGGTAGTGGCTGGGCCATTCCACCGTGAGGGAACCGGTTTGACCGACACGTCAACTAGGTTGGATGTGTGAACGATGGTCCTGTCAGTTTGACAGTAACACCAGTCTGACCCGGCACGTAAGGGCGGTCGGATGTACGAAAGTTGGTCCTGTCAGTTTTGACAGTTGTTCCCTTCCCGAGGATTCTACGCGTCACCCGAAGTCTGCAAGTACTCTGTGAAGTCTTCCTTAGTTCATGTGTTGGACCAGAAGAAGGAATCGACGGAATATTGAGCAACAAGTGCTCCTGGGGACAGGTGCTGTGCAAGAAGAAACGAGGCCTGTGCAGTGACGAATGTGACGTCTGAGACAGATCACCCGTTTTTGTGACGACGTATTGGCTGGACCGATTCACTGGGAACCAGTGGGAAGAGGAAACTAATTGGGAATCAGTACGACTGCAGCCGAGACGTAGGCGGGCAGCCGTAGTTGAGAGGAAAGTTGACTGCCAGGAGATCGACTCCAACCCTACAAGAAGTCATGGAGGAGCACGGACCTGCAGCAGAAAGGCACGGAGACGACGCGTTTATGGTGGGGTCGTTGGTTGAGTTCCTGGAGTACACATCATTGTGTGTGGGGGGGGGGCGTTCCCTACACCGAGGCGAGAGCCGGGACCAGGAGCTACAATTCAACTCTCACCGGAGGGCTAGTCCGCACAGTGAGGTGGAAGTAGGTAATTTCAGTTGCCCTCCCAATTCCACTTTATTCAGCTATATTACTCAGCAGAGTATTTTGTATGTGATGAGCAAGGCTCACCAATGTCACGGTAGGACACAGTTGTGAGAAGTGGGGCTGTAGAAAGCTCTCACAGGATATTTGTGGTGTGTGGATTCACCGGTATTATTATTGAAGAGTTTGCTGTGTTAGTTGATGAATTCTTTCGTGTGACATTTATGGTATAACTTATGCCAGAGAATATATATATATAAAGTGAACCAGTTATTGGTGTTAGTCTGTGTGCCCAGTATTTATCATACCATTATTGATTTGATGAATTGATCCATATATATATATATGCTTGTGTGTTGAATAACTTTTGTGTGTACAGTGTTTCTATGTCATTACCATTTAAGTGAACTACGGTGTTGAAGGATAGTGCAGTGTCTGATTACGTTTATTATCATTAGCATGTTATTACGGTGTTTGATGCTTTACTGTGAGCTACTGTGTTTATTGATATAGAATTATTTGTTTGAGCTCAAGACCAATGCAGTGATTCAATTGCGTTCTATTGCCATTATAGCAGTAATTGTGTTGTGTGTCAATACAGTGATTCTCGAGAATTTAAAGAAACCGGCGCCTCACGCCAGACAAACAAATAAACGAACATTCGCGCGGTGAGAATCGCTCAGCTGATTTTGACATTTGACGCGAGGGGGGAGTGTATTGCCATATTTGTGTGCCCAAATTATTTATGAAGAGAGAGCGACTCCTGCATTGTACTTGCTTGCCTTTTGATATATGAATATTATATCTTGAGTTTTAAGTAAAATACAAAATTCTTTCTCGTTTGTATTACCCCTCCATAATTCTTGCTGCTACCTAACCACTGAAAAGGTGAGAGTGATAGAGATACATACCTGCCTGACATTCAGATTTATTTAGTGTGCTCTCGCCACTGTTACCACAATTCCACAATACCACGGACGTGTTACTGGAAACAGGAAACACCAGTTGGCGGCCTTGCAATTAGTAGTAGAGTCCTTGTCGGGGCGGGCACACAGTTGGGAGAGAGCAAATTGTGTCCTCACTCATCACTGACTATTAAGGCCGGTTGGGGATCGACTGGGGTACTCTCCTGGCGAACAGTGGCGCACGCGAGGATGGATTGAAGACCCACAGGGCTACGGTGAGTAACGGTTATCGCCAGTGCGACCGTCGAGAAGATTTCTTGTATACTGTTGCTCACCCTCTTATGGTGAACCCCGACATTGGCGACCTCGCCAGGATAAGATCAAGATAATGGTTGCAATTGTGGTACATTG
Organism: Procambarus virginalis; assembly: GCA_020271785.1. Taxonomy (NCBI): domain Eukaryota; kingdom Metazoa; phylum Arthropoda; class Malacostraca; order Decapoda; family Cambaridae; genus Procambarus; species Procambarus virginalis. Next base: position 58,134 of record WNGS01140594.1, read on the forward strand.
GTAGTGGTATTAGGTATCAGGTGCAGGTTATCACTCATAGCACAAGATTGAGGATGAGAAGGTAGCAAGTTTCATTGACACAAGGGATGAGCAGGTGCTGGAGGATTGCACCAAGGCACAGCTGCAGTTGGTAGCTGACCACTTTGGGATAAAGTTGAGATTTTCCAAGGTGGGAGAGAGGAGACTCGAAATCATGGCACAGCTCAGGGCACGAGATGAAGCTTTGGGAGAGGAACGGCCACAGACACCTGCCAGCGAAGGAGAAAATTTGAGCGTTGGTGGAAGCAGCAGAGGATCCAGCGGCAGCAGGCGCAGCGTTAAGCTGAAGATAATGAAGCTGCAACTGGAGGCACAGCTGCGCAGGGAAGAACGAGAGGCACAGCTGTGCAGGGAAGAACAAGAGTGAGAAGCACGGCTGCGCAAGGAAGAGCGTGAGCAAGAGGCACAGCTGCACAAGGAAGAGCGAGAACCAGAAGCTCAGCTGAAACGGGAAGAACGAGAGGCACAGCGGAAACAAGAAGAACGAGAAGCACAGCTGAAAAGGGAAGAACAAGAGGCACAGCTGAAACGAGAAGAACGAGAGGCACAGCTGAGACGAGAGGAGCGCGAGCTGGAAGCAAGGAAGAAGCAGCAAGAGGTTGAAGCTAACAAGGAGGTTGAGCTGAAGCGAGCTGAACTAGGGCTAGTCCCACCTGCCCCTCCACATCAGGAAGACCGCCGAGTGCGTGAACGTTATTTGCCAGTCTTTGTGCATAATGAGGCTGAGGGCTTCTTCGACCACTTTGAGAGGGTCGCTACCTTGAAGAAGTGGCCGAGAGCAGAGTGGGCAGAGCTGGTTCACGGTAGACTCAACGGTGAGGCTCGCGAAGCCTACAACATGCTCGACCTCAAAGAGTGTACCAACTACGATGCTGTGAAGAGAGCCGTGCTCCACTCTTTCAAGTTAACACCGGAATGCTATAGGAAGAGATTCAGGAAATGTACCCGTTCGCCAGGAAAATCGTATGCAGAGACGGCGAGGGACATGGAGAGAAAATTCCTGAAATGGCTGGAGTCAGAAGGAGCGAAGTCAGCTGAAGATATCAAGAGGCTAATGGTCATGGAGAAGTTTATGTCCATGCTCTCTCCTGAGATCAGGGTGAGAGTGAAGGAGGCGGACATAAAGGACCTGAGGGCCGCAGCTGACAGAGCTGACATGCTAGAGGAAGCTTTGCGACCACGTCGAGAGGGACAGCACCGACCGCCAGTATACTCCGGATACGGTGGAAGTTATAGAAGGATGGACGGATGGAGGACAGGAGCGAGTTCTCCCAAGTTCTACCTCCCGAAAGGACACAATTGAGGCTCAAAGAATGCTGTCGAACCGTTCAAGAAGTCCCCAACTGAGAGCTCTGGAGCTGTTGTTACGACGGGAGATGCTGAGAAGGAGACGTTGGAAGGCGCGAGGGAGATCCGCGGAAGAAGAAGGATCTGCTGCTACAACTGCGGAATATTCAGACACGTCGCACGGGATTGCATACGCCCTAAGCAGCGGGGGAACGTTGCTTTCGTGAGAGTAGAGGACCAGATGGCCCAGAGAGTGCGAGATGAACCCGTACTGAGTGGGGAGAAAAGAGTTCACCCATTCGTGTGTGCGGGGACCGTAAGGATGGGGGACGCAGACCCCATTCCTGTGAAGATTTTGAGTGACACCGGGGCCGACTTTACCCTGGTAAGTAAGACCCTGTTCCTCGAGAGTTACGAGAGTACCAGTGTGGGGGATGCAGTTGTGACCACTGTGGGAGGCCCAGTGAGGATGCCTTTACAACAGGTGACTCTAGAATCGGATTATGGCTGCCAGACCCTAGTGGTAGGGGTCTGTGCATCGATGCCCAAGATGGAGGCACAAGTCATCCTTGGAAATGACGCATGTGGAGGATATGTTCCCCCTAACCTCGTGAAGGGCGAAGAGTGCATGGAGCACTACAAGGAAAAGGGCGGAGTGTTAGACGCCTGTGGGGACGAGAAGGGAGTTGCCGTGGTGGCGTTCCCTGTGTTCGCTGTGGTCCCATGGCGGTGCGACGGACACTGAGGGAGGGAACCTAATGGGGCTGAGGAGACGTCCGACAGCCTGGGAGTCGCTCACCTCTTCGTGGGACCCGGAGAACGAGTGGAGGGCGAAGGCAGCCTGGATGGCGAGTTACAGGTGACCCTCGCCAGTTCTCTTGGAGTGGACCACACTCGTCTTGGAGAGCTGCAGCAGCTAGAGTTCCCCGAATTGATCCATGAGGCCAAAGGAGGACGTGTTGGTCCTGAGAGGGCCACTCACTTTTATATACAGGATGGAATGCTAAAGAGACAGTGGAGGCCTGTGAGGATGGAGGCCGGAGAAGAATCTCTAGGTACGAGGCACCAGGTAGTGTTGCCAGCCCAGTGCAGAGCGGCAGTGTTGGATCTGTCGCACTCTGTGGACTCTGCGGGTCACCTGGGGGTGACCAAGACTTTGCGTAAGATCAGGGACCATTTCAACTGGCCAGGTATGGACGCAGATGTGAGGCGTTACTGCAAGACTTGCCTACCTTGCCAGAGGGCAGGGAAGAGTCAACCCGTAATGCCAAAGGCCCCGTTAGTCCTTGTTCCCGCTTTTGGGCCTGCATTCGAGCGTCTGTTGATCGACGGTGTGGGACCGTTGCCGCGAACGAAACGAGGGAACACCTACCTGATGACGATCATGTGTGCATCTACAAGATTTCCGGAAGCTGTCCCGATGCGGCGTTTGACGTCGAGAGGAGTAGCTGGGCAGCTACAACGATATTTCTCTTGGGTGGGAATGCCCAGAGAAACTCAGACGGACTGTGGAAGTATATTCCAGTCTAAGTGGTTCAGACAGACAGTGACAAGTTGGGGAGTGACACAGATTCGGTCGTCGCCCTACCGATCGCAGTCGTAAGGGGCGATCGAAAGATTCCACTCCACCTTGAAGACAATTCTGAGAGTGTTCTGCGCAGAGCAGGAAGATAAGTGGGATGAGACAGTGTACCCTGCGTTGTTTGCCGTACGTAACGCAGTGGTAGAATCGTTAGACTTCTCACCGTTCCAGCTGGTGAACGGACATGAGGTATGGAGTCCTCGGTCCGTGCTAGGAAAGCAATGGGAGCCAGGAGTGACCGTGGGAACGGTCAATAGACACAGGAGGAGTGTCTTGCATTGGCGGCTGGAGTACTGGCTGGAAGTTAAGCTCTTCAGAGGGAAGGACCTCGTGGTTGCGGACGCCTTGTCCCGCTTACACTCTACCGATATGACTCTTATTTTAAGGGGAGGGGTATGTGACGTTGCTCCCCCCTTTATATTTCTCCCACGCCAGCTGTAAGAGTCATATCCACTTTGCCCGAGCGTTCTCTACGTTACAGGCTACAATTTGATATGTGTGGCAGCGTGAAGTATACACGCATTTGCGAGAAATTCGCAAAAGAATGAAGTTTTGGCCTGTTGTTTAGGCCCTTTAGAACGCCAATATGGCGCCGGCTCCTCCGTTCTCCCGCCAAAACTCTGTGACGTCAGTGACACCAGATTGGTCACTGACAGTGACGTGGCGCAAGGAGCCAATGAAAACCGCCCCTGGTGGGTATGACGTCACGAGAGCAGGGGTGTTCAGAGATCGCGCCACGGTGGCGCTACCAGTCTCACACGGCACGTCAGAGAGGCAAGAAGTGCGACCAGGGATCCTGTCAAGGTGACAGATTACCCAAGCTTCGGTGGATGTACGCGTCTCCTGTAGTCTGCACGCACTCTGTGAAGTCTTCCTTAGTTCATGTGTTAGACCAGAAGAAGGAATTGATGGAATATTGAGCAACAAGTGCTCCAGGACAGGTGCGTTGCAAGAAGTGGTCTGTGCAGTGACGTATGCGACGTCTGTGGCAGTTCACCCAGTTAGGAGAGAACGTAGTGGCTGGGCCATTCCACCGTGAGGGAACCAGTTTGACCGACACGTCAACTAGGTTGGATGTGTGAATGATGGTCCTGTCAGTTTGACAGTAACACCAGTCTGACCCGGCACGTAAGGGTGGTCGGATGTACGAAAGTTGGTCCTGTCAGTTTTGACAGTTGTTCTCTTCCCGAGGATTCTACGCATCACCCGAAGTCTGCAAGTACTCTGTGAAGTCTTCCTTAGTTCATGTGTTGGACCAGAGAAGGAATCGACGGAATATTGAGCAACAAGTGCTCCTGGGGACCGGTGCTGTGCAAGAAGAAACGAGGCCTGTGCAGTGACGAATGTGACGTCTGAGACAGATCACCCGTTTTTGTGACGACGTATTGGCTGGACCGATTCACCGGGAACCAGTGGGAAGAGGAAACTAATTGGGAATCAGTACGACTGCAGCCGAGACGTCGGCGGGCAGCGGTAGTTGAGAGAAAAGTTGATGGCCAGGAGACCGACTCCAACCCTACAAGAAGTCGTGGAGGAGCACGGACCTGCAGTGGAAAGGCACGGAGATGACGCGTTTATGGTGGGGTCGTTGGTTGAGTTCCTGGAGTACACATCATTGTGTGTGGGGGGGCGTTCCCTACACCGAGGCGAGAGCCGGGACCAGGAGCTACAATTCAACTCTCACCGGAGGGCTAGTCCGCACAGTGAGGTGGAAGTAGGTAATTTCAGTTTTCCTTCCAATTCCCCTTTAGTCAGCTATATTACTCAGCCAGAGTATTTTGTATGTCATGAGCAAGGCTCACCAATGTCACGGTAGGACACAGTTGTGAGAAGTGGGGCAGTAGAAAGCTCTCACAGGATATTTGTGGTGTGTGGATTCACCGGTATTATTATTGAAGAGTTTGCTGTGTTAGTTGATGAATTCTTTTGTGTGACATTTATGGTATAACTTATGCCAGAGAATATATATATATATAAAGTGAACCAGTTATTGGTGTTAGTCTGTGTGCCCAGTATTTATCATACCATTATTGAATTGATGAATTGATCCATATATATATATGCTTGGGTGTTAATGACTTTTGTGTGTACAGTGTTTCTATGTCATTACCATTTAAGTGAACTACGGTGTTGAAGGATAGTGCAGTGTCTGATTACGTTCATTATCATTACTGTGATATTACGGTGTTTGATGCTTTACTGTGAGCTACTGTGTTTATTGATATAGAAATATTTGTTTGAGCTCAAGACCAATGCAGTGATTCAATTGCGTTCTATTGCCATTATAGCAGTAATCGTGTTGTGTGTCAATACAGTGATAGTTGAAAATTTAAAGAAACAGGCGTCTCACGCCAGACAAACAAATAAACGAACATTCGTGAGGTGAGAATCGCCCCAGCTGATTTTGACATTTGACGCGAGGGGGGGAGTGTATTGCCATATCGGTGTGCCCAAATTATTTATGAAGAGAGAGCGACTCCTGCATTGTACTTGCTTGCCTGTTGATATATGAATATGATATCTTGAGTTTTAAGTAAAATACAAAATTCTTTCTCGTTTGTATTACCCCTCCATAATTCTTGCTGCTACCTAACCACTGAAAAGGTGAGAGTGATAGAGATACATACCTGCCTGACATTCAGATTTATTTAGTGTGCTCTCGCCACTGTTACCACAATTCCACAATACCACGGACGTGTTACTGGAAACAGGAAACACCAGTTGGCGACCTTGCAATTAGCAGTAGAGTCCTTGTCGGGGCGGGCACACAGTTGGGAGAGAGCAAACTGTGTCCTCACTCATCACTGACTATTAGGGCTGGTTGGGGATCAAGTGGGGTACTCTCCTGGCGAACAGTGGTGCCGCGAGGATGGAGTGAAGACCCGCAGGGCTACGGTGAGTAACGGTTATCGCCAGTGCGACCGTCGAGAGGATTTCTTGTATACTGTTGCTCACCCTCTTATGGTGAACCCTGACAATATATGTATATATATATATATAATATAAATATATATATATATATATATATATAATATATATATAATATATATAGATATATATATATATATATCTATGTTGACTTCAGTGCTACTCAAGCAGGAGGAGCTGCCAATCACCGGGAAGCGGCCAAGTCACGTAAATACAGAGACCTTGAGCACCACTACAATTTTGTCCCCATTGCCTCAGAGACACTTTTGTGCCTGGGGTAAAAGTGCTGCTAGCTTTTTGAAGGAGTTGGGGTCTAAGCTAATCGAAACAACTAGAGACCCTAGACTGCCAGTTTTTCTTTTTCAGCGCCTCAGTGTGGCAATCCAGAGAGGAAATGCTCATGCATCCATGGTTCCTGCCCGCCATCTGAGGAGCTGGAGGAGCTTTTCAACTTGTGACAAGCAGCCTTGTACCCTGCATGTAATCAATACTGTAACTTTTTTGTGTAATGACATTTTCAAATAAAGTTAGATAAATACACACATACCAAAAGAATAGGGGTGGTAGGAGAAGAAAATATCAAAGTGTTCAGTGAGGATCCACAGGTCTTCATGAGTACTCTTTATTTTCTTCTCCGAGGCTATGGGTCCCTACACTTGCACCCAGAGGGTGGTACCCCTTCTATATATATATATATATATATATATATATATATATATATATATTATATATATATATATAATATAGATATATATATTATACTTATATATATATATATATATATATATATATATGTCGTACCTAGTAGCCAGAACGCACTTGTCAGCCTACTATGCAAGGCCC
>WNGS01140601.1:0-12713 GCA_020271785.1 Procambarus virginalis
CATCCTTTCTTTAAAAAAGATGAATACAGGATGTCTACCATGCTTGTAGCACAAAGCAAAGTTATTGACACAAAGTAAGTTATTAACATATCAAGAGATATTGCATACATTTAACATTAATTAAACACACAAAGAATTTAAACAATCTTTACCACAAAGGATTTCAATGTTAAAAATACATATGCAATGTTAAACAACATGAAAGAAACTGTAATACAAAGTTACAAAATATTGAATGAGAGATCTGCATTATTCAAACAATATTAAATTTAGTTCAGCATAACAAGTAAATACTTTGCATTACATAGGAACACAATTAATCATCATATCGTGTAGGGCGTTTAACATGACGTTTTGGACGAGAGTCCTTAAATACAAGAATATCCCTCGATGAATTGTTTATCGAGTTATAACTCATTTTTTCTTTTTCTTTTGCACGACTTTGCACTTCATCATTTTCTACACTATTTGGAATCACTTTGAAATAAGCCATATTACGTGTTATACTATGATCTCTATTACTCGCTGTTACCATAGTTCCTTTTACACTAATCACTTTATATGGTTTTGTATCATACGGCATATCTAGCTTTCCCTCTTTTTTCTTTTTAACGAGAACAGTATCTCCAACCTTTATGAATTGTTCCTTTGCACGTTGATCATGAGCAATTTTCATTTTGCCCTTGGCTAGTGCATCCTTCTGAGCGAGACGTTTATCCGTTACCTTGGCTGGCATGACAGGTAGTGCGATTCTCATAGGACGTCCAAATAAAAGTTCGCCAGGCGACTTGCCCAGTGTTCCATGCGGTGTTGCACGGTAGTTCCTGAGAAAAGCATACATAGCTTGTTTCCAGGATCGTCCTTCGGCATGAGCACAGCGTACAGCTTTCATGAGAGGTTGCATGAATCTCTCTACTTCTCCATTTGCTTGAGGATGTAGTGGCATCACACGGCGGTGTTTGAATCCAATATGCTCAGCAAAGTTGACAAAGTCTTGTCCATTAAATGGCGGTCCATTGTCCGTCTTGACAACTTCAGGAATGCCAAAGTTTGAAAAGATCTTGTCGAGTTTCGGGATGACAGCCTTTGCAGATGTGGAAGTGATGATTTCTACTTCTGGATAACGTGAGTGATCATCAATGACTACCATCAAGTACTCTCCAGTTGGTAGCGGTCCACAGAAGTCCATCGATACTTCCATCCATGGTGCAGCAGGTAGTGGTGAAGGTTGTAGAGGTGTTGGTCTTGAAGTATCCACTGCAGCTTGGCAAGGGACACAGGCATCATGCATGTCCTTAGCTTGACGATCAATGCCAGGAAACCACACCTTTTCTCGTAGCAGCTGTTTGGTCCTTACAAGACCTTGGTGTCCTTGATGTGCAAGCTTCAGAGCACGTTGCTGGAGAACAGCTGGAATGACGATACGAGTACCTCGCAGCACGGTGTCGCGTTGTTGCGTAACACTTAATTCTGTCTGGATGCGTTCAAGTGCTTTGAATGCATCTTGGTCAACTCCTGAGGGTGGGATGCGTGGAAACTTTTTCTTAGTCAATGCATCCACTGTTGCTTGCAGAGTTGGGTCCTCTAGGGTTGCAGTACGGATTTCATCAAGAGTGAGAGCCTTAGGGACTGCATCACAGGTTACAGAGTGTACATATTCCTCGGCAACTTGCTGATGCTTGGTGATGGTGAAACTGTTGGCAGGATGTCGACTGATGTAATCAGCGGGATTGCCTGCACCTGGCTTGTATTTCACCGTAAAGTTGTATGGTTGCAGACGAAGAGCCCATCTCTCAATGCGAGCTGGTGGTTTGGACTTTGGATTATTGAAGATGGTCTCCAACGGTTTGTGGTCAGTGACTATCGTGGTAAAGGGTGCACCAAGCAGATACACATTGAAGTGTTCACAGCCCCATACAAGAGCAAGAGCTTCCTTCTCTGTCTGACTGTATCGTTGCTCAACATCTGTGAGAGAACGGCTGGCGTAGGCAATTACTACTCTTGAATCTGGTTGACCAGGTTTGTGTTGGGCTAACACAGCACCTAAACCAACAGGACTAGCATCCACCGTTAACTCAGTGTCCATTGATGGATCAAAGTATGCAGCAGTCGCATTTTCTACTAGTGCATCTTTCACAGCATCAAATGCATTTTGCTCGACATCGCTCCAGTACCATGATGCATTTTTCTTCAGGAGCTCACGTAGAGGCTTCGTAATGGTAGCAAAATCTGGAATGAAGCGAGAACAGTAGTTTGCCATTCCCAGAAAACTATGTACTTCAGTGGATGTTGAAGGAGGTGCAGCATTCTTGATATCTGCAACTTTCTTAGGATCTGGAGACAGACCTTTGTCACTAAGTACATGTCCAAAGAATTCAATTTTATGTTGATTGAACTCACACTTTGCTCGGCTTAGCGTCAAATTCTTTTCTCGTAAGCGTTGCAATGTTGCACGAAGAGCTTTGTCGTGTTCAGCTTGGGTACGGCCATAAACAATGATGTCATCAGACATGTTGTCAGCATTAGGTATATCTTGCAATACCTGGCTGATGATGTGCTGGAATACTTCAGCAGCACTGTTAATACCAAAACTCAGGCGCTTGTACCTATACAGACCTCGATGTGTCGTAAACGTTGTGATGAATCGACTCTCATCATCAAGTTCAAGCTGATGATAGCCCTTGTTTAAATCTAACTTGCTGAATACAGTTGCACCATTCAAGCGGTATATCATATCATCTACAGTGGGTGTAGGATGGCGTTCACGCATTATTGCCTTGTTGGGAACACGCATGTCTACACAAATGCGTATCTCATCTGGATTCTTCGGCTTTGGTGGAGTGACAATTGGGCTTACCCATGGTGTTGGGCCTGTTACCGGTTCAATGATATCTAGTTCTATCAGCCTATCCAGTTCGGCATCGACTTTCTTGCGAGTATGGAATGGTTGTCGGCGATGTGGTTGGGCAACTGGAATTACATCTGGGTTGATATGCAGATGTACCTTGCTATCAGTATAACAACCTATGGATTTAAACCGATCAGAAAATTCAGCAACAATAGCATCAACATTGTTTGCAGATTCCACTGCTACAGCATTAGAAAGCTGAAGTAGCCCCAATTTGGTTGAAGTCTTGTAACTGAGTAAAGACTCCTTTGCATTCCTAACAACATGGAATGTAGTAATGAGCATTGCATTCTTTGACTTAATCTCTGCAGTGAAAGTTCCAATCACTGGTAAGGCTACCTTTGAAGCATAGGCAGTGGCTTTGCCATTATAGTTTTCAAGCTTTGGGAATTGTTTTTTAAATTTTTCATAGTGGCACTCAGCAATGGTGTCAATGTTTGATCCAGTGTCAATGAGAATTTTGAGACAAATGCCAGCAATGTATACTATAGTCTCTGGGTTGTTTGGAAGATCATTCCATTTTGTGATTGATTGTACTCCATAAATATAATCACATTCACTGTCATCTGAGACTGGTTGTAATGAAATGTTGTCTTGTATATTATTAACATTCTTGATTTGAGGTGCAATATTGTGTTTGCCACCTCGACTCCTATGACTTGATCCTCGTACATTGCTTTTATTTATTGATTGTGGTTTCTTTAGTGCGGAACGACACATAGCACCAAAATGATTTAGTTTTCTACACTCATAGCACTTCTTACCTTGTGCAGGACAAACATTATCTTGGTGTGGGTAGTCTCCTCCACAATTGTAACATTTATTATTGACAACCTCTGATGTGAGTCGTTGTGACTGCTTGAGTCTTGTTCCATGACTCCAGTTGTGATGTGGTTCTCGGCTCAATTTAATGTTAGGTTTGGCATGATATCTTCTATGATCATGGTGTACTCCCTGAACCTTACATACTTCATGACTGTTAGTAACAGTGGCAGAACCGTTGTTGGCACTGCACTCCATGCACGAGCATCACGTGCAGCATCTTCCATTCGACGAGCCATATCCAGTATCTTGTTAAGAGAACTTTCATCATCAACAAGTTCTAGAGCTCTTCGACGAAGACGTGTAGATGTGCATGTTTCAATTATTTGCTGTTTGATTTCTTTGTCAACATCAGCAAACTCACAGTGGGCTGCTAAACCCTGCAGACGTGTATGGTATTGATCAACAGTTTCATTAGAGAGTTGTTTTGCTCTCCTGAAATGCATAATTTCCATAGCAGTATTTTGCCTTGGTTTGAAATGCTCAGTTAATTTGGCCTTGGCAGTGTCATAATCTTTGGCACCACCAGTATCTTTCAGTGTATCAAAGATATCACAAACTCTATCACCTGCATAGTGAAGCAGAAAGGCACGCTTTCTTTCAGCACTTTTGATGTCAGAAACTATCAACAAATTTTCAAACCTTTTAAGCCATTTGACCCACCTCTGTGACAGGTTTGTCTGGTCACAGTCAGGATCAAATGCAGGAAACTGAGGTATATTTGCCATTTTTACTGAATAAATTTAAACTTATCACTTAAAATGTTCCTCAGAATATATAACACTTACTGCACTGTATATGTTATTTAAGAATTCACTGTAATTACTTTAATTTTGCAAAGCACACAAGCATTTTAATGCAAAAGTTCACAACAGTGCACAACACAGCAGCAACTGACTTCTTACCTAGCCCTTGTGTACATGTGTTGTTCCTACTCACAGCAACACAGCAGTTGTTAGCAGTTGGTACAGCAATTGGCAGCAGTTGGCAGCAGTAGGCAGCAGTTGGCAGCAGTAGGCAGCAGTTGGCAGCAGTAGGCAGCAGTAGGTTCACAGCGTGAAGAATTTTGTAGCACGGAGCGTCGTTTCGTAACCAAAACATCGGGTTTTGTACACTGCATCAAAGCGTCGTTTCGTACACAGCGTCGGCAGATTCCTCTCTCACAGCAACACTCAGCACAGCTTGGGTAGCACACAGCATTGGCCAGCACACAGCAACGGCCAGCACACAGCAACGATCAGCACACAGCAACAGTCAGCACACAGCATGGGGTTGCATACAGCATCGGGTATGGTGCTCACAGACAGCTTCCTCCCTCTCTGGGCGAGACAGCATGCTCCTTCCTTGTGTTTTGTTGAACAAAATACCTGCGTTCCCAGTTCATCCTCGTCGCCAGTGTGGTGTCTGTGTATAGCTGAGATAGTCTTGGTAGTAAGGTTGATGTAAAGTCATTCCTGGTTACTGACTTTAATACTTAAATAACTACATGATAGAGTAGCTCCCAAGCTGGCAGCGTCCTGTATGCTGTTTACCTTCTCTCTCTAGTGGCGTCCAGCCGCCGCACATAGAAAACGGATGGTACCATTTTCTGTGAACATGACACCATCGTCCTACTTTACCGGTTATTCCCATTGACTTCATTTTGTGTGCTATCACGCCATGGTCACATTTATCGAAAGCCTTTGCGAAGTCCGTGTATATCACATCAGCATTCTGTTTTTCTTCTAATGCCTCAGTGACTTTGTCGTAGTGCTCAAGTAGCTGTGAGAGGCACGATCTTCCCGCTCGAAATCCATGTTGGCCTGGGTTGTGAAGGTCATTGGTCTCCATCAAATTGGTGACCTGACTCCTAATCACTCTCTCAAATACTTTTATTATGTGCGATGTTAGTGCAACTGGTCTATAATTCTTTGCCAATGCTTTGCTCCCTCCCTTGTGTAGAGGGGCTATGTCTGCTACTTTAAGTGCATCTGGTATCTCCCCCGTGTCCAAGCTCTTCCTCCACACTATACTGAGTGCCTGTGCTACCGGCACTTTGCATTTCTTTATAAATATTGAATTCCATGAGTCAGGACCTGGGGCCGAGTGCATGGGCATGTTTTCAATTTCTCTTTCAAAATTTAGTGCGCTCGTGTTGATATCAGATATATTTACAGGGATTTGAATATCCCGCATAAAGAAATTATCTGGATCTTCCACTTTCATGTTGTTTATTGGAGTGCTAAACATGTCCTCATACTGCTTTTTTAGGATTTCACTAATTTCTTTGTCATCCTCCGTGTATGAACCTTCACTTGTACGAATAGGTCCAATACTGGCAGTGGTTTTTGCTTTTGATTTCGCATATGAGAAGAAATATTTTGGATTTTTCTTTATTTCCTGAATTGCTTTCTGTTCTAACTGCCTTTCTTCAGTTTCATATGAGTGTTTCAATTTCCGCTCGATTTCTTCAATCTCCCTATTTAATTTATTCCTTCTTTGACGGGAAATTCGTTTCTGCATAAGCAGTTCTGTTATTTTTTTCCTGCGTTTATACTGTCGTCTGCGTTCTCTTTCTACGTTAGATCTCTTTCTGGCTTTCCTCAAGGGAACATGTTTCAGACAGACTTGATACGCTTCCGCAGTCAGTTTTTCTATTCCTTCTGTAGGACTTGTATTACTTAAAACAGTTTCCCATGGAATGTTTGTAAGTCCCCTGTTTATTATCTCCCAGTCTATCCTTTTTTTATTAAAATTGAATTTACTGAATAGTCCCTCTCGCTTTATCAACGTTTTAGGTCTATTCTGAGTATTGATGGTCGTTTGCACTTCAATGACCTTGTGATCTGAATATGTGGTATCTGATATCGTAATGTCTCTGATAATGTCTTCATTGTTCGTAAAGACCAAATCTAAAATATTTTCATTTCTCGTTGGCTCCGATATCTGCTGACTGAGTGAAAATTTGTCACAGAATCTAAGTAGTTCTCTAATCTGTGGTTGGTTAGGTCCCGATAGATTTCCTGGTATAATATTATTGTTTGCTATTTTCCACCTGAGACTAGGCAAGTTGAAGTCACCTAGGAAGATAATATCAGGTATTGGGTTCTCCAAATTATCAAGGCTATTCTCTATTTTGTTTATCTGTTCTGTGAATTCCTCAGCCGTTGCATCTGGCGGTTTATATATTAGAATAATCACTAAATTTATTTTATCTATTTTTAATCCCAGTACCACCTCATTTGTAACGTTTAGGAGCTCCGAACATACAAGGTCTTCCCTAATATACAGACCCACTCCTCCATGTGACCTACTTTTCCTATCACACCTGTATAGGTTATATCCTGGAATCCAGATCTCACTGTCCAACAATTCCCCTGCATGGGTTTCTGTGAAAGCTCCAAATACTGCATTTGACTCTGTGAGGAGGCCATTTATGAACTGTACTTTGTTGTTTGTTCTTGTTTTCAGTCCTTGTATGTTGGCAAAGATGAATGAGGTTACTCTATTAGTGATAGTTTGAATGGGAGACTTTCTCGGCAAGCCCATTATGCGTGGACATAATAAGTTTGTTCTGACCAGTACTGATTGTTGTAGGGCAGTTGCCTGTCGTAGTTGTAGTTCCCTTTCGGTGTGTAATTGTACCTGTAATTCTGGAATGCAAGTGGATCTGGCATCCAGTTCCATACACTCTCCATGCTCCTCCTTTTGAATTCTCTGTCGGTCTGGTATAAAAAATTTATAGAGTTTCCTCCCAATTCATTATCCTGCTTGCCACTCTTTATGTAGCGTTCCGTGCCTTTCACGTGAAAGTGTGGGCAGCTGAGGTCATAGCATTTTCTGTCCTCCAGTGAGGTTTGGCACATGTCAGGATGGAAAAACCTACATATTGATCCAAATCGACACTCACCTTTCCTAAGCATATTTAAAAAAGTTTTGGGATGTTGGTAACTGCATTCTAATCCTTTCTTATTACCAGCATATCTATGTCTGCATATGCCCTTTGCATAAAATTTGCATAAGTCTGTCCTTCTGTTCTGAATTGCTCTATCGGGAACCGTCGTAGTGTCTGTACCTATCGAGCTGTCAGTGCTGTCTGGTACACTTTCTAGTTTACTGACATCCACATCTGGGCCTACTGAGTCAGAGTTTACAACTTCCTGAGTTTCTGCCTCGGTTTCATCCCTGACTATAGCCTCCGCCCCTGGTATAGTAGAATTGTTGTTGTTCCTTTCCCACTCCTTCTGGATGGCTGGTAGGCTTCCAATGAATGATGTTTTCCGATCATGCGTCATGTTATCTAGAAGGTTTTTTAGGATATTCCAAGCTGGCTGGTCATGTTTACACACCCAGAGCAAGTGGCCAGCTCTCAGTGCCAGTGTTACTCACTCCTGTACAAGCCGAATGGAATCTAGTCTTACAGATATAACATTCAATTCCCGTTACCTTCGTCTTTAAGGAGTTGTTACATTGGCCACAAATTTGTTTATTTACTCCCATTTTGCCTTGTTTTGTTGTATATATCTATATATTTATAATATTATATGTATACCGTATATTTGTAACAATATATATGTTTATTTGTTCTACTGTATGGTCAGTACTTATCACGGTCGAGGGTGAGGGTCCCAGAGGCTGTATAGTTGGCTCGTTGTTGTCCCAGGCCGCGGCTGGAGGCCCTCAGTTGCCAGTTACTTGGGTTATACACTGATATATTAATTCGCTTGTATTACAATAAGGGATTTTCTGCTTTATTTCCGACTTGCAATAGTATTCAATTTCTCTATTACTAATTTCTCGATCCACATTCCCCTATTACACTTGTTGGAAACCAAATTTGCTAGTAAGCAAGCACACACACACACACACACGCACTGTGGCCTCACAGGGCGTGGGCCTATGGGCAGGGTTCTGGCACCACGAGGTGGACTCAACAAAATTCACTTGTTATTTCCTTAAAGCACAAAAGTCGGATGGCAATCCCTATGGTATATTGTTTAATAAGTTGAGATGCACTTTATGAGATATCTGACTGTGTTTAGTTCCTGTATCACTGAAATATCCCGAGATATATAGTGTTTTTCACAGAGCTCGTGCTCTCGTGTGCTTCCCCTCCCCACACCTCAGCAGAGTACATCTTACAGGTAGAGCAGCAGTCACACTCAGTACTTTGGCGTCTGAGAATGACTACCAGACCCTGAAGCAAGCAGTGTTGGACGCCTACCTTCTCTCCACCGAAAGCTACCGACGAAAATTCCGTGATTACATGACGGCAAGTGCCAACACCAAACGGAGATATTTTATGAAATGGCTGGAAACAGCACATGTCTCTACCTTTGTAGAACTCGTCAACCTCATGCTAGTTGAAGAATTCTTGAGGCGTGTACCTCCTCCTGTCCGTTTATATTTAGCAGATAAAGAAGAGACCGACCTAGTGAAATGTGCGAAGTCGGCTGACACTTACAGCCTCATCCACCTGCTGACACCAGAACCACCTACCAGTAAGAATTCTTGGTACAGTTACGAGAAAGTGAATACAGATCAAGCTACCTCCCAATTGTACTGTAAGTATTGTAGACTCTATGGACATACCATAGAAAAATGTGGTAAGTCTCAATACAAAGGTAATACTGAATCCACCAAACCCAAACAGACTCCTCCTAAGTCCGGTAAGCCTGTAATGAATGTTGGTGTTCATGTTAATGATCTTTCTCTCTTCAGTAAACATCTGTATCCTGGAACTATGGCTACCAATGGTTCAGATTCTGAGGAACGTTTTAAACTTAAGATCTTGAGGGACACAGCGGCTATTCAATCAATAATCTTGAAATCAGCCGTGCCCAATGTCGCCTATACCGGAGAAACTGTCTTCATCACTGACCTCACTGCTACTACTCCTTATCCTCTCGCCAGAGTCCACCTGGATTGTCTCTTCGTGACCGGTGAAGTCCAAGTCCCCGTCAGGGAAAAGCCTTTTCCCATGCCTGGAGTGCAACTTCTCCTGGGCAACGACTTGGCAGAAGACCTGCAACCGACCAAGCTGATCGTCAAGGACAAACCCCAGGTGTGTACCTCTGAAATGAATAATCCGATTTTTGAGCATGTTCCAGCAAAGGTTCAAGAGAGTGATGTAGTTTCTCCTCCGGTTTTGGTGACCACCCGTGCACAAGCTACGCGACCGCAACCAGCTGACTCTACTATTACCGCTGTCCCTCAAGACCCTTTGAAACTACCCCCAAATCTCACCGCCTTGGAGTTCCGTAAGTTACAGAGGGAAGATCTTACCTTGACACCATTATTCATTCAGGCTGAGACTCAATCTGACAATATCCCTGGGTTCTTTCCAGAGAACGAGTTGCTCTACTGCAGATACAGACCCAGTAAACTGAAGGAGGAGGACGATTGGGCCAACGTCGAACAACAATTGATTCCTACCAGCCTGCGGCCCACTATTCTACACCTGGCCCACGGAGCACTGTCACACTACGGTTTTAACAAGACCTACCATGGGATTCGACAAGACTACTACTGGCCAGGTATGGTTAATGATGTCAAACAACACGTCAAAATATGTCATGTATGTCAGATGGCAGGTAAACCGAACGTCTCTATCCCCAGAGCACCACTGACACCCATCCAGGTGCCTGCGGAACCTTTCCACAGACTTATTATTGACTGTGTTGGTCCTTTACCTCGGACCAGTTCCGGCAACGCCTATATACTAACCATCCTGTGTCCTACCACCAGATTCCCCATAGCAGTTCCAGTATAGAACATTACGGCTGCTACTGTGGTGAAAAATTTGCTGAAGATCTTCACCCAGTATGGATTTCCAAGGGAGATTCAGAGTGACTGTGGCACCAACTTCACCAGTGATCTCTTCAAACGGACACTGGAAGAGTTCAACATCACACAGGTACTGTCCAGCCCCTATCATCCTGCTTCACAGGGTTCTCTTGAGCGTAGTCATCAAACTATTAAGGCACTCCTAAAAAAGTTTTGCAATGAGACCTCTAAGGATTGGGATAAACAACTTGATCTCATGTGTATTTTCAGAAGTCTTCCCAATGAGTCACTAGGAGTATCTCCATATGAGATGCTCTACGGACGTAAGTGCCGTACTCCTCTCAAGGCTTTCAAAAGACTCTCTACGTGATGCCACCGTCAGTTAACATCAGAATGTGCCCCAGTTTCTTCAAAACCTACAACACATTCTTGAGAGGGGGCATTCCTTTGCTAAAAACAACCTATTGAAAGCCCAAGAGAAGGATGAAGACTCATTACGACCATCACAGCCAAGTAAGGAAATTTAAACCGGGAGACTTCGTACTTGCCTACTTTCCTATCCCAGGTTCTCCTTTGCAGAACAGGATTTCAGGACCCAACCGTGTCAAGGAGTGCAGAAACAACTACAACTACGTTCTCGAGACTCCCGATAGACGGCGGAAGACCCAGTTGTGCCACATCAACCTACTGAAGCTATATCATGGTACTCCTCCCACTGTGCTAATTAACTACTCAACCTTTACAGGTCCATACAGCCACAGTGAGACCTTCCCTGCTTCTCCTCCCGAAAGCACTGACACTGAGGCAGCGCTTTCCAACTCGGAAATCCTAACTGATATCCATAATTACTTTCAGGACAATAATAGTGCTCCTTTACCATGTTCTAATACTTTTCTCACCTCGCCAGATATCCCCAAGCCTTTCATCCTCCATGTCGACGCCAGTGGTACCGGCATCGGGGGTGACCTGATGCAACAAAGAGACGAAGAGATTCTACCTACTAGCTACCAGGAAGTACAGCACGATCAAAAAGGAGCTACTCATCGTCCTGAACAGGCAGCACTTTGCACCATACCTGCAAAGTACTCGGTCTACCACCATCTACACGGACCACAACCCTCTTCACTTCCTGCAGCAAGCCCAACTCAACAATCGACTACTTCTACGATGGGCTTGCTAGCTGCAGAATTTCAGCCTGGAGATTGCTACACCCAGGAGTCTGACTACATCATATCAGACGCCCTCTCCAGCGTCACTGAGGTAGAAACAGCTCCACCTACCACTCTACCTCCCGAAAACGTGACTTCTTCCGGAACCGCAGGCTTCGGGGGAGAGTTGTGACAATAATCTCTTTCAAGAGAGATTGAGCCTGCTCTTCCCTTCAGTAGTCACGTTTAATGCTACATTCAAGATACGTTCAGCAGTAGCAAAACGTTTGGCAAGGCAGCCACACGCACCTGCATACCCCACCTGCACCCCCCCACACTCCTCACCGGCTCAGCGCGACACTTCATAAAGCTAACTACCAGTCTTCACCTGCCTGCATCCGATTGGTTGATGTCGCCATCAGCACACCTGCACTTGCACCACGCACGTCATCTAGCCAAGTTGACGTCTAGGTCGCACCAACAGATTCTCCTCAGAATACAACAGCCAATTAATGCACAACTATATTCTACCCACTTCAAGACTCCGCACCAATATAGAAGCATCAAGAAATATGGGCCAGTAGGCCCTCTGCAGTTACTTCCATTCTTCCCCTTTAATTTACCCAATTATACCCATTGTTTCGTGTTCTGTTCTGTGTTGAAAGTTTTGTTCACCTCATCCAAAACTGTTGGAACATATCACCTTACCCAAAATGGGGTATAAAATGAAAGCTGTTTAAATCATAGCATAGTAGAACTCTGTTTAGTGTGTGCAGGTTATAGTTGTGTGTGTGTAAACTAAAGTCTTTGAAAATGTATAAGTTATTACAAAACGCGTTCAAGTGTCGTGTCAGACTAGAAATAGAAATGATTTTGAGAAGAATTGATTTTTCAATTACCATCAACAGTGAAAAGAAACATAAGAAATATTGAGAAAATTCGTGTTAGAATTAATAATTTTACTGTTTGTTCAAAGTATATCTATAATATATATTATATATATATATATATATATATATATATATATAGATATATATATATATATTGTATATATATATATATATTATATA
>WNGS01140603.1:0-14719 GCA_020271785.1 Procambarus virginalis
ATAGTGACTGCTCCAAGATACAAATGGTGATAATTATTTCCATGGGGGGTTGATTTCCACTGTTTTTCCTAATATTTGAAATTCAGCTTTTGAGTCTGTGTGTCTGATTGCCCACTTTGAGTGTTTTGTGCAATCACATATACAAATGCCTGTTGTATGGCAAACATCGGGCAGATGGGACTCGTTAGCCTGGAAAGGCACCCCATCTAGGGGAAGGAAAACCCCGAATTCAAACCTCTGCTGTCTTGTGGCTATAAACCCACTCATGGAAAGACTTTGGGAGTCACCCTGAGGAAAAATCGGAGTCGGAGTCCCTAAGGCAGTTTGCAGCTGTTTACAGCTACATTCTGGCAACTCCTGCGACGACACTGGTGCCAAGCGATCGGCTCCTGCCCTTCCCTTGGATCACATTCGGTGGCGTGGAGAGGGTGGATCTGCTGCATGGGCAACAGCTGATCCTCCATAATTACTGCCCAGGCCTGTGCCCTGGAGAGGACTACAACACCTAGACACCCAGGGCCACAACTCCATAACCCCACGGGATTGACGGATGCCTACTACTAATGGCAAACAGCTCTGTTGGATTGATGATACTGATCCTCCCAGTCTCCAATATGCCTGTTTGCTGTCCGTGCAAAGAGCAGCGCCAGCACTCTCATATTCTGTGTCAACCAATTTCATCTGTGAAGATGTGGATGGTTCCTGCTACTTCAATGCTATTCATTTGCTTTTCTATTATGCACCTTAGGATTGTTGGATCATAGCAGCCTTTTTCATTGGGAGACTTTCTATTACTATTTTGAAGGTAGGCTCCTCAACGGTGGGGAATAAGCAGTTTGGGTGTGGTTGATAACCCTCTCTATCAAAAATCATGCTTTTTAAATATAGTCTGTTTAGGACATTTCCTGCTCTGGCAGTCCAAGAGTTTCCATTGTTTTGGCCAAGTCCAGCCACCAAGGCCTGCCGTACTGGGACTGGATCAGGGGAAATAATTATCTTAATGATAATTGAAGCTGTCTTGGTGATATTCTTTCTTGAAGAGAGGGCAAACCCGTTTAGAGTCTTAGAGTTCCATGCTGGTCCACATTATAGCTCCCACTGCAGGTCTCATAGCATTGTTTGGGTACCTTCAAGCTTGTTCCACTGTTGGTGAGATAGACTTGTGAGTGCAGGTGCAGCATAGTCGATCACTGATCTGACTGCCTGTACATAGTATGTGCGAAGGACGTGCAGATTGGCTCCTCCAGAGAGGAAGGTTAGCGACCTGAGGATTGCCGTTCTGGCCGCTGTTCACTCTCTAAAGTGACCTCAGCATTAAAATTCATGTGTGTGTGTGTCCAGGATTGTTCCTAGATACTGATAAGTGTCCACCTATTCAATAGGTTGACCCTGTAATGTGAGTTGGATGTTGGGCTTCGCTATTTTTTATGGGCATGGCTTTTTGTGATTTGAGGGGTTGAGTTTGATTCCAATCTGTTTTGCCTCTTTACTGATGCAGTCAAAGCATTTGGGTGCAAGGGGGTCCGATCCCTTCTTTTTATGATGATGACAAAGTCGTCCGTGTAGTTTAGCAGCCTGCAGTGATGTGGGAGTTTCAACCTCATTATTCTTTCCATTAAAGAGTTGAAGAGAATGGGCCTGAGAATACTTCCTTGCGGTGTACCATTTTCATATCTTTGTATTCAGAGACTGTGCGTGAAGTTTACTCTTGCTTCTCTGTTATGAGACATTTTTGGTCCAGGAGAGCAGGTTGCCTCTGACCTCTTTGTCGAGGAGGTAGCAGAGACTGCGGGGCTTTCTCGAGCTTCGGAAATCAGCAGTCGGACTGTCATTAATCGTGGACTAACAGAGGGGAATACGTTGTTGTTGTTGTTGTTAAAGATTTAGCTACTCAGGACGAAGTGTCCATGTAGCACGAGCTATGGTGAGCCCGTAATTGAGTTTGGTTATACATGATAACCTTTTTCCTGTGATATTTGGGTCTAAGTTTAAAATGGAGGAGGGGATTTCTCTTTTTTCCTGTTTATTTATCGCTTCTGTTTTAGTGCACTGGTTTTAATCCTGTTTTATTAACATTATCTTGGTGGTGGATGTAGATGCAGAATGCTCACTAATGAGTCCCATTCCTCAACGGCTTTTCTAATCATTGTAGTCGCGGTGGAATGTGCATCTAATGCAGCTGCTGTCGTTGGATTAATGTTGAGTTTGATGCGCAGGGTTCAGTAGCTTCACATTCCAGTAAGTAGTGCAACAGTGGCGCCTCTGCTTCAGTTTCACATATGTGACACTCTTTAACTATTGGGTTCATTACCTCCCAGCAGCACTTGTAACCAAGCCTGAGTCTGTGTATGGCTACTGCAATGTCTCTGGATATCTTTTTGCCAGGCTTGAAAGAGGAGTAACCAGTGGCTTGTTCGTACCATATCGCAGTGGATCTTCCTTCCGCTACTTTGGCTCTGTGGCGACCTTTGATAGTTGAGAATATTTTCTTCTTGATTTGCTCCTTTATCTGTGAGAAACTTGGAGGTATTTGAACCTGTACAACAGGTAGAGCAGTGGCAGTTTTTGCTAGTGAGTCTGCCTTTTCATTACCATCTATGCCAATGTGACTTGGTATCCAATTTAGGGTGATTGACAACCCTCGATTATGGGCTTCTTTTCCTATATGTTGAATTTCTGTGAGGAGTTGTATATTATCTCTGTGCTGACTGGATAACAATGCCTGGAGCGAAGATTTAGAGTCGGTATGAATGATGACATCATGTAAATTATTCTCAATTGCATATTTTATTGCCTCCTTCAGGGCATATAATTCTGTTTGCAATGTTGAGCACCCACTATTCATGCTCCAGTAAGCTCATGGTTGGTAGTGTAAACTGCTGCCCCAGCAGAACCTTTTTCTTGATCGACTGATCCGTCTGTGAAGATGTGAGTCGTTGTGGGTCTAGAGATAGTTTCCATTTGTTGTTCTATTACTTCCTTGAGCCTCTGCGGGTCACATGCTGATTTTTTAACTGGTAATCTTTCAATGATTATCTTTATATTCGATTCTTCCCATGGAGGAGGCTGTCGAAAGTGTTGATATGGTCTATCTTCCCCTTTGTTTTTAATGGTCCATTTCAGGTCCATTTTCTCTAAAATCTTGACCACATTATCCATCCATGAGCTTGTTCTATACTGTAGGTTTTTCTGAAATGATCTCTGTATGCTGTCTTTGATTGACAGCCTGGCGGTTGTTCCAGTAAGTTTTCCTATTATGGTGGCTATCCTTTGTTTCATCCTGTTTTCTAATGCTGGTAATTTTGTTTCCATTCTAAGGTTCTCTCTACGCGTCCATATAGGTGCTCCCAGCATTGTTCTCAGAGCATCATTTTGAGACACTTCCAGTTTCTCCCATTGGTTATCACTGAGGGATGTAAGAGCAGGAGCAGCATAGTCGATGAGTGACCTAACTGCTTGAACGTAGTACATTTTGAGTACTGGTAGAGATGCACCCTCTCTAAGACTGGTCAGAGAGCGCAAAGCTGAGTTTCTGGCTTTACAGCGTTGCCGAAGATATTCAATTTCTTGAGTGAATTTCAACTGGTTGTCTATTATGACTCCTAGGTATTGAAAAGAGGTAACCCACTCGATTTCTTGTCCTTGTATTGCCAGTCTGATGTCTTGAGTTCTCATTTTAACGGCCATTGCTTTTGTTTTATTGCTGTTTATTTTCACTGCTATGCGTTCCGCTTCCCTGCTGATAATATCTAGGCATTTTTGTGCATGGTTCTTTGCACCTTTGCCTTTGATGATGACCACAAAGTCGTCTGCATAGTTAAGAAGTTTGGCTTTTGGTAGCTTGAGCTTCATGAATTGTTCCATGAGACAGTTGAAGAGGAAGGGGCTTAGTATTCCTCCCTGCGGAGTTCCATTTTCCAGCCTCTTTGAGGTCGATGTTTTTCCTTGGAATTTGACTTTAGCTTCTCGGTTAAGCAGGCTTCCTTTGGCAAAAGCAAGAGCGTGTCCTTTGATTTCCTTATCCACAAGGCAGCACAGTGTAGCTGGAGCACTGGCTAACTCGAAGGCTTTTTCAAGGTCTAGAAAAATAAGGATTCCAGGTTTGTCATTGATTTTATCCAGGAGGGAGGTAAGGCATTCTGTGGTTCCAACACCTTTTCTGTAAGCAAACATATTTTGGTGTAGTGGATTGGCTTTCCATTCAATTCGATTAAGGGCCATTCTTTCTGCAGTTTTGGCCAGACAGCTTGTTAATGAGATGGGTCTTGGATTTCCTGGGTCTTTAGGTTTTGGAATGGGAACTATAATTGCACTGTTCCAAGAGAGTGGTCGGGTTCTTGTCACCCATACTCTGTTGATGAGATTCAAGAAGGCTTCTTCACCCTTTTCTCCTAGCTTGGCTAGCATGTTGTAAGTGATTTTGTCCTCGCCTGGAGCTGTATTTTTAGTTTTCTTTGTAGCACTTCTGAGTTCTTTCAGATTGAAAGGTTGGTCTAGTTCGTCAGGTAAGGCTAAAGCATCATCTATTTTTTTCCATCTTGCTGCTTGAAGTCTTTGTTGGTGAGTCAGAGTTGCTTGAGGAAGTTGAGTGGAACTGGCTCTTGAAGCAAATAGATTTGCTAGCCTTTCTGCTTCTTGCTCTGGATGAACATGGTGCGGCGGAGCAGGAGGCGATTTTCCTTTGGCCTTGTTGATCTGCCTCCAGATGTCGCCCAAGGACGTATGCTGATTTAGCTTGGCACACCACTCGAGCCATTTTTCTTCTCTGATTTTTGCTGTTTCTTCGTGCACATGATCTCGGACGGCTCTAAGAAGTCCTAGATTAGCTTCGGTTCTATCTCTTCTGAAATTCTTTCGTGCACGATTTAGTCTGTTATGTAGCTCTTTGATCCTATCACAGTAATACCAATGGTCCTTGTGTTGTTGGGTAATTGTTTTCCTCTTGGGGATGGCGTGATTTGCTGCTCTATGTATTGCATTTACTAAATCTTTTTCCATTTCTTCGGTGTTTTCAGGAGGAGTGTAGTTTTGGTGCCAAGTTTCGAGAGCTTCCTGAAACTTCGTCCAATCTGCCTTGATAAAGTCCCATCCGGGTTCGGGAGCTGGAGGTCTAGGAGGTAGTGCTATATTAATAACTGTTTTTGTAGCAAAGTGGTCACTAGTCAGAACATGATCCACTGACCAATGACACAACTCATAAATACTGGTGGAGACAAACGTGAGATCCAACTTTCCCCCACCAGTGTGGGTTGGTTCCGTCGAATTAAGCAGACTGATTTCTGGCACTTCATCCAAAAGATGTTCAATATGTCTTCCGTTGGTGTCGGTTCTTGCTGAATCAAGTAGTAATTCACTATGAGCGTTAAAGTCGCCAGAGATGATAGTAGGTGTAGTGACTGCTATTTCAAAGATTGTTGAGAGATCCATGTCATGTTCTCTCTGGCTCTTGTATACATTGAAGATGGACAGCGTTGAGTTCCTCATAGTGAGCTTAACTCCCATAATTTCGACGTTCTCGCCACAGTTGGGCAGGTCTGTGATTGCCGTGGCATTGATATGATTTCTTACTAGAACTGAAATGCCTCTGGTGCCACCTTGTGCCATGGGGCAGTGGAATCCTTGATATCCTGGGATATTGATATATCTGTCAGTCCTGGTGAGTGTTTCTTGAAGTAGAACAATATCAATACTATCCTTGAGAAGCACTGCTCTGAGTGTTTGTGCTTTGCTTTTGAATCCTTGAATATTCCATTGTATAATTTTGAGATTGTCCATTTTTCCGTTATAGTGGAATCATTGAGTCCATGGTTTTTACAGTACTGGTTTTCCCGACTGTTTGTGTCTTCTTGGCTGGCGTAGAGAGTTTCTTCTTGGTGGGTGATGAGACTCCTGGTTGGGCCGAAGCGCCCCTGCTACATCCAGCCACTGGGGCACCCGATGGTGCAGGGATCAGCATTCCTGCCTGGGAGGTCCCGGAGGCAACGGCAGACATGTTCGCCCTGCCGCCCTGATCCATTCTGTTGCTGTCTTCCAGTGGAGCAGCACCCCCTGACCACTCCAGTTGTTGGAGGCCCCGTCCCTTCCCAGACCAAAAGACCCAGCACACCAGACTGTTGCTGTTCTTCATTTATTCGGACTTGCCGAGGGGTGTACCACTGACTTTTTACCGAGGGTCTGGTCGATTGGGGTCTAGAAGTTGTTACTTTGGGTTGCTGGGTTGATCCGAAAGCTAATATCCTTTTTACCTTTCTGGACATCGTTTGTTCCAGGCGTGATGTGTATCCCCGCAGTTCGGGCATTTTGCTTTAGTTGGTTTGCCTTCTTTGTGCAGATTCTTGCATATGTCGGTATTGTGGAGCTCGCTACATACACCACATCGTTCCGGGCCTCTGCAGCCATCTTTGTGGTGGCCGAAGCGCTGACATCTGTAGCAGCGCATGGGTTCTGGGTTGTACAGTCTCAGCCTGAATTGACCATAGATGCCAACACTCAGTGTTGATGCGAGGTCCTTTTATTGTTACAAGAACCTGTCTTGTTTCAATATTGTTGTGCTTGCATCTTTCCGCCGTTGTGACATTTGGGCATTCTAGGAGTCTGTTTGCATGAATTTCGACCGGGAAATTTTGAACTATCATTTTGGTGATTTTTTCTTCTGGTTTCAGTTCAACTAGGTGTTCAGTGTTCCTGAGGTTTGTGATTATATCCGGATTAGCTGTGGATATGTTATATCTACCTCTAATGTCTGGCTTGGCTCTAAGATCTGATCCTGGATTATTCTTTTCCAGTGCGGCAATGTAAGCATAAGTGGGACCATCTACTGGTTTTTTGGTTTTGAATATGGTCCTTGGCATTGGTTTGGGTGCTGCTCTTGAGTTCTGGTTGGCTTCAAGTTTAGTTTCTTTGGGCGTTTCTTCGGTTCTTCTTAGTTTGTTTGCCTTTCCGTGGCCTACAAGTTGCCACGGTGCTTCGTTTAGGGTTGGGTCGTCTTCAGCAATTTTCCTTGCTCTTGCTACTAGATCACTGTGTCCTTCTGACGTTAATAATTCAAGAAGGATGGTTAGGAAAGTCATATCCTGGGGAGACATGGTTACACTGTGCTAAAAGAGTAACTGAGAGAGTGACTGTAACTGTGTACTGCTACACTCAGCGACTGCTGTGTTCTATGGTCAGGTGTTGAGGGCCTCGGGGCAGAAGCCTTATGGTCAGGTGTTGAGGGCCTCGGGGCATGTAGCCTGAGGCAACTTAATGACTCAGGTGTTGAAGGTCATATTGATAACCAAGTCTCGGTTGGTCTGCACCTGCATTAACACGTCTGATGAATAGTTTGATATGTTTTGGTGCAAAAAGATGTCTAAACATACAATGTCTAAAAATAAAATATAATGAGCTGTACAAAAATATGAATGAACGATGAGGAAATGTGAGGTAGGGACTGTGAGGTAAGGTCGGAGACAGGTAAAGCGTGGGTAGGGGGGGAGTGGCGGGCCACTTAATATGGCGACTGTAAGGTAAGGTAGGCTTGGTGGTGTCTTGCGGGGGGAAGGGGAAGGGAGGGGGCAAGTGACGCGGTGGGTTTCAGCCGATTAATGGCGTCTGATGTAGCTGGAAAATGGAACTTTTACTTTCTTATATAGAAATATACTCGCTTGGAAGCAAGAAGTTCTACTTAAAGCATACATTCTATAATAGGAACATAAGTACAAAAGTAACTGCAGAAGGCCTATTGGCCCAAACGAGGCAGCACCTATGTATGAACACCCAATCCCACTCACATACATGTCCAAACCACGTTTGAAACAATCAAGGGACCCCACCTCCACCACGTTACGCAGTAATTGGTTCCACAAATCAACAACCCTGTTACCGAACCAGTATTTACCCAAGTGTTTCGTAAATGTAAACTTATCCAATTTGTACCCATTGTTGTGATCTGTCTTGTGTTGATACTTTTAATACCCTATTATTATCCGCTTTATGTTCATTCATCCACTTGTAAACCTCTATCATGTCACCCCTAACTCTTTGCCTTTCTAGTGAATGCAATTTAAGCTTTGTTAATCTCTTCATATGAGAGGTTTGTAATTTGGGGAATTAAATTTGTCATCATACACTGGACACCTTCAAGTGAATGTATATCTGTTCTATAATACGGCGACCAAAACTGAACTGCATAATCTAAATGGGGCCTAACCAGAGCAAGATAGAGCTAAAGAGCAACACCAGGTGTCTTGTTACTAACGCGTAGATTAATAAATCCCAGTGGCCTATTTGCCTTATTACGGACATTCATGCATTGATCCGTAAGTTTTAAATTCTTACTAATCATAACTCCCAGATCCCTTTCGCAGTCTCAACACCATCTATCTTGAGATGATTTCGGGGTTTAGTGTCCCCGCGGCCCGGTCCTCGACCAGGGCCTCTACCCCCAGGAAGCAGCTCGTGACAGCTGACTAACTCCCAGGTACCTATTTACTGCTACGTAACAGGGGCATCAGAGTGAAAGAAACTCTGCCCATTGTTTCTTGCCGGCGCCCGGGAGCGAATCCAGGACCACAGGATCATGTGTCCAGTGTTCTGTCCGCTCAGCCACAAGCTCCCTGTATCTAGCTCCGCCATCTAGCTCATATCTTGTAATCATCATTACCCAGCCTCAAAACTTTTCATTTATCAGCACTAAACTGCATCTGCCAATCTTTTGACTATTTCAAAACCCTATTTACATTGACTTGAAGTGATAGTGAGTCTTCTTCCATGTTTATTTCCCTACCGATTTTTGTATTATCGTCAAATTTGCAAATGTTGCTACTCAAACCTGGATCTAAATCATTTATATATATTATAAACAACAGACATCACAGGACAGAGCCTTGAGGCACTCCACTTACAACATTTTCCCGGTCTGACTTAACCCCATTTATAATAACTCTGATTTCTTTTTTTTAGCCATGCCCTAATCCAACTTAATATAGCACCCCCAATACCATGAGCCTCTATCTTTTTTAATCAGTCTTCCATGTGGCACTGTATCAAAAGCTTTCCTAAAGTCAAGGTACACAACATCACAATCCTTACCACTATCAACTGCCTCAACTATGCTGGAATAAAAAGATAGCAAATTTGTTAAACATGAACGGCCATTTGTAAAACCATGTTGCGGCTCATTTATTTATTTATGTTTTTCAAGATGAAGATGAATTGTATTGGCCATTATCGATTCAAGTAACTTTCCCACAATAGACCTTAGGCTAATTGGGCGATAATTTGACGCAAGTGATCTATCTCCTGTCTTAAAAGTTGGTTCCACATTAGCAACCTTCCATGACTCTGGCACTCTGCCTGACTCTATTGATTTATTAAATATGGTAGATAGTGGCTCCCAAAGCTCCTCTTTGCATTCTTTAAGCTCTCTGGCAAACACTTCATCCGGCCCTGGGGATTTGTTTGGTTTGAGTTTTACTATTTGTTTAATTACATCCTCCCTGGTAACTGCTAAACTAGTCAACCTGTCCTCGTCCCCACCCCACATAGACTTGTTCGGCTGAAGGCATATTGTTAATTTCCTCTTTAGTAAATACAGAGATAAATTATTTATTAAACATACTACTCATATCTTCGTCATTATCCGTTATATGACCTGTATCAGTTTTTAATAAAGCTATCCTTTTCTTAATCTTAGTTTGATATAACTGAAAAAAACTTTAGGATTTGCTCTTGCATGCCCTGCTGTACGAACGTCATAGTTTTTTTTATTTCTTTTTTCCTTATCTCGTTTTTATTTCTAATCAGTTGTACGAATTCTTGTTCTAAACAGACTTCCCCATTCTTTATCCTTTTTAACTAAACTCTCTTTCTACCTATAAGGTTCTTCAGATACTTTGTTTTCCATTTCGGGTCATTAGTATGCGATCTATTCAATTTGTATGGTAAACTACGTTCCTGTGCTTTGCTTAGAATATTTTTAAATAAGTTATATTTTGAATCCACATCAAAATCCCTTTTTACATCACCTATCGCTGGGTTCACGTCTCCCTCCAAGACCGGCCCACCCCCATGCCCAAGACTGTCCAATCAATTTGACCCAAACAATTTCTTAGGCTATTAAAATCAGCTTTTCGAAAATCTGGCACTTTAACAGAATTTTCTCCAACAGATCTATTCCATTCTATGCTACATCTGATTTCTTTCTGATAACTGTTCCCTAGCTTACTTCCAATTTTGATGTCATTAATTTGTGTTTCCCTGTTAGTTAACACTAAATCTAAAATATTATTTTCTCGTGTTGGTTCCTTAATGTGTTGCATAAGATAGCAATCGTCAATAATTCTAGAAAATCTTCTGCTTCACTATTCCCTGTTCTGTTAAACCAATTTATTCCACTAAAATTAAAGTGACACAAATACTGTTAGACCTAGATGCTCTAGATATTTCATATCATATGTGCTTTGCTTCCATTCTGTCTAAGTTTGGTTGCCTGTATATAACTCCTATTATAAGAGTATTAGCTTTTCGTTTAATTCTATCCAAATAGTTTCTGTGTGTGGCTCAGTTTTGATTCCCTCTTTGAGACTACATTTCAAATTTTCCTTAACTTATATGGCGACTCCCCCTCCTCATCTAATATATCTATCTGTGTGAAATAGTTTTACCCTTAAACTGCGCATGGCGTATTTATATGCCATGAGTAACATGTACCACCGTGCGCATGGCGTATATATACGCCAAAGGGTGCCAGGCACGATTCAAATGTCCCGTGGTGTAAAGGGGTCACCCATACCGTAGCCAGGGCGATTACAAACAGATGCCACCTTGAAAAAAAATCTAGTGCAGGCCTCCTTTGTTTCCCAGGCCTTAGTTAGTGGCCAGACACCATGGCGAGCGCATCACGACCCAGTGTCCGACCTTGCTCAGTGCACTGCGCTGCGCAGTCTTTGACCGAAGACGAAATAGCCAATGAATTGTTCAAAGACGTTGACGAATCTGATATTGACGACTTGGATATAGATGAGGACTATACACAGCCTGAGGAAATAGAAACCACGGATAGTGAGGGTGAACATGTTGGTGCCACGAGGGTGAGGATGCCACGAGAGTCACCCGCTACTACTCAACACCACTTCGGGCCCAAGCTCATAGTTCATGTGTTCCATTGCAAGTTTATGATATGATCGACGAGTCTGAAACAATTGAATCATTCTCTGATTTTAGTGATGTAGAATCGGAGAATAGTTTTACCACGCCTGCTAGTGCCAGTACAAGTTTTGCCGCATCAGCTGCCTGCCCAGCCAAGCGCCGCCGCATGGAACAAAATGGCGACAATGACGAACAAATCCCATCATATTCCAATACTTTTCCCTCATCGACCCTTCCTGCCCCTACTGTTGCTAGACCTGCTTCAGCTCCTGGTCCCCGGATTCCTCGCCGTGGTGCAGCTAATGGCTCTCGGAAGACAGCAGGTTTATTTGTGTGGAGTGATGGGGAAGATTTTGTTCCACAAATTCCCGACTTTGACAATAGAGATGTGGGAATTACAGATCTTTTCCCTGATACAGGTGACGAAATGAGTGAAATGGACTTCTTCACTGCATAATTTCGATGAGCCGCTCATGGAACATTTTGTTCACGAAACGAACAGACTTGCGGCTGATCTCATTGAAGGTGAGGAGGTATCAGAATTTTTACGACTACAGCGTTAAAAAGAGGCGACTGTAGGGGAATTGTATGTTTTTCGCAATTTGTATGTTGATGAAACATTGTGTGAAACACGTAATATCACATTGTTGGAGCAAAGACAACGCTGTTCCAACACCATTGTTCGGGAAATATATGTCCCGAGACAGATTTCTGTTGATCCTACAGTGCCTTCATTTTGCAAATAATGCATACGAGAGACAGGATGATAGGCTTTGGAGGGTGAGGCACGTGCTAAATGACTTGATTGGAAAGTTCCGAGATTACTACGTATCAGCTCAGAAGTTGGTTATTGATGAATCCCTAGTTCTTTTCAAAGGACGTGCTGCTTTCAATCAGTATATTCCCTCAAAACAGCACCGATTTGGATTGAAATTCTTTGTGCTCTGTTACTGTGAATCAGGAATGGTGTTACACATGATACTGTATTCCGCCAAAAATGTAGACATTCCTGCTAATGACCAACATGGCTTCTCAGGTAGTGTGGTGAAGGCACTGCTTGCACCATATCTGAACAAGGGCCACATATTGTACACAGATAACTATTATACCAGTCCCTTACTAACCAAATTCTTGCTTGATAATGAAACGGGAGTGTGTGGCACAGTAAAGCCAAAACGAAAGGAAATGCCTGTGTTTGACATTGCTATGCAAGTAGGTGATTGTGATAGGTGCAACACTTACAGTGCGGTGGAAAGACAGACGTGAAGTGAACATGTTGACCACCATTCACCCTGGTTCAATGGTGGACAGTGGCAAGGTGAACAGAACAACAAAGCAATTAATATATAAGCCAGATTGTGTGATGGACTACAACATCAACATGCGTTTAATTGGTAAATGTGACATGATGGTGGGTGCTGTAGAGTGTGTACGGAAAACAGTGAAGTGGACAAAGAAAATGATTTTCCACCTTATTGACGTAACAATGCTGAACAGTTACAACATGTATCTTGTGAAAACAGGTAGAAAACCATATTTCCGTTCATTTAGTTTTCAAGTTGTGAAACAGTTACTAGGTAAGTTTGGCAAAGACACCCCTGGCATACAAAGACCCATTCAGGACACAATATTGAACCATGCTCCTGCACCCAGGCTCGCTTACAGGGAGGCCTTTCTGGTACACCAAATCAAGAAATTACCACCAACTGGAGCTCGTGCAGCAGGCCAGCGTCGGTGTGTTGTGTTCCAGCACCAAAATGAGGCCACAGAAACGTAAATTGGTGTTAACATGGTGCGAAGCGTGTGCGTCCCTCTGTGCCATAGCGACTATTTCGCACAGTATCACAGTCTCCAGGACTACTAAATGTGTAATACTTTTGTAAATAAATGTACATATCAAGTTAATTTTAGTGTTTATATTGAAAAAAAAAATACATTGTATATTTCCTGTAAACTATACTATTTTGGTGGGCATACTTGTGACACTAATATGTGAGCGCGTAGTGAGTTTATACCAGTTTTATTATAATACAACGTCTAGTGACAATAATTGGAACAATACTAGCGAAAAAAATTATTGTAAGATGTGCCATAGATACTGTAAATAATGCCGCGAAAATAAATTCGCGGCAACTAGGGCCTCCTGAGCCGCCATGAGTGACGGCTCTCTGACGCATCACCCTTGAGCGCTCACGCTCTGTGATGTCATCGGCCAACTTGTCGGCTCAATTACGTCATTGATAAGTACAATAGATTTTTTTATCATTTTTCCTGTGCTCAAGGGATACAAATTAACATGTTTAGATGACAAAATTTTTTTTAGAATTAGTTTTTTCATGTGCTCAAGGGTGTAAATGTCCTCAGAACCCCTTAGCAGCTTAAGGGTTAAATCCATATATTTGATATTCAGCTAATAGTTATCTATTTTCTACATTCATAGACGTTTCGGTAAGTGCAATAATATCTATTTTTTTGCGCAGACAAGAGCATTCAAGTCACTTATTTTGTTTCTTAGACTTCTATTGTTAGTGTAATATACCCTAAGTGAATTGTTATTTTGAGGCCCCTCTCTTTCCCTGATCATTTTGCCAATTTGTTTCCCCACAAACATGTACTTTTATTACCTCCTTTCTCCATATCAATTCCCATACCACTATCTACTAACTGTTTAAACCCAAACCCAAACAAACACCTCCAACCACTGGTTCCAACGAGTTCGCAACAACAACAACCCCAGCCCTCGATAGACGCACCCCATCGCGAGCATACATTTCATTTCTTCCATAGGAGTGTTCCCAGTTATCAATGAAAGATATTGCATTTGATTTGCATTATTTTTCCAGCTGGCAATTGACTCCAAGTACCCTCGACAACCATTCATTTCCAACTCCTTTTCTTGGAAGAATGCCACATATGATCGGGATTCTTCCCTTGCTCCTTGTGGGAAAAACTGTCGGGATAGATATATAAGAACTACTAGGGACTTGTACTATACTAAATTAAAATTACTGTATGCAAAATTAATTCAATTAGTCCCTAGCTAGGGTGTCACACTAAGGGTGAATTTACGGGCTCACTATAGCCCGTGCTACTTGGAACTTTGGTCCAGGTAGCGAATCTTAACAACAACAAAAACAGCTAGGGTCGCAAATCATAGCTCCTCTTTTCCTAATGACAGACTGCGGGCTGTAAGGGGCAGGTGGGGTCGCTAGGATGAATCGAGATGTTGATTGAAGATCAACAATATACCTGTAGACAATATTCACACATCAGCTTGTATTGTAATACAATGATAAGATTAATAATTCAGTCTATAACTGAACACTGGTTCTGTTTAAATCAGGGATCCTGGGATGTGGACTGTACACAGTCCAGACGAGCACCAACTAAACAGCCAATATTCATATTCTAATAAAGACAACAATTAGTATTATGGATGTATGATATATATAATAGCAATTAATATAACTTAATACTCCCCCAGTGTACTCACCTAGTTGGGCTTGCGGGGGTTGAGCTCTGGCTCTTTGGCCCCGCCTCTCAACCGTCAATCAACAGGTGTACAGTTTCTGAGCCTATTGGGCTCTAT
>WNGS01140609.1:0-10170 GCA_020271785.1 Procambarus virginalis
CGACTAGACCAACCCATAAAATCCCATCTACACTTCACCAACATGTTGTTCCCTGTGAGGAATGTACTCACCTAGTTGTGCTTGCGGGGTTTGAGCTCTGGCTATTTGGGCCCAGCCTCTCAACTGTCATTCAACTGAATTTTTGTTTTACACACACACACACACACATGACGCACACACACCACACACAGCACGCAACAACACACACACACCATGTACTCGAACATAGATGGGATCACAGCAAGACAAGTGAAACTAAGGGAAAGAGCACAAGAAGTGAACCCAGTGTATCGGACTCACTGAAACAAAAACTCTCGGGAATCATAACGAATGCAGTGTTTCCCCAGGAGTACACAGTATAAGGAAAGAGAGGGAAGGTAGGGGAGGAGGCGGAGTGGCCCTACTCATGAGAAGGAAGGAGTTTTAAGGAGATGTTATCCCAGCTGTGAGGAGTTCAGAGACTACATAGCAGCACCATGACAATGGAGGACCAAGAATAGTAGCAGCAGTATATACACCCCTCCACCAAATGACAAAGACCCAGTCAAGAGTATGAAAACAACAACATGGCAGTTAACACTATAATTGAGAGGGCAGCCTCTGCTGCCTGTAGAAATAGATCCCACCTGCTCATCATGGCGACTTCAATCACGGAAGGATTGACTGGGAGAACAAGGAACCGCATGGAGCGAGGATACTGGAGAGCCAAACTATTGGAGGTGGTGACAAGAAACTTTTTAACCCAGCATGTCGGAGAACCCACAAGGATGAAAAGCAAGACGAACCAGCGAGACTCGACCTAGTCTTCACTCTGAACCACTCCGACATAAGAGAAATCAGGTTTGAGGACCAGTAGGAATGAGCGACACAGTGTACGGTGTTTTGAGTACTGATGATGAAGAAGGGTTATTGAACTCGAGGAGGGATACCGAAACCAAAAGGTAGCATACGAAAGGGAAACTAGAGGGGATAGAAAATTTCTGACAGAAAATAGCATGGGAAACAGAGCTCAGGGGAAAGACGGCTCAAGATATGATGGATACATCACGCAGAAGTGCAAGGACGCAGCAAACAAATTTGTCCCAGTCCAAAAGGAAACAGAGAAATGAAAATGAGAACCCATGGTTTAATCAGAGATGTAGGCTAGCTAAGCACAAGTAAAAGCATGGAGAAACTATAGGAATAACAGGACACTGGAGAGCAGAGAAGATACCAGAATGCCAGGAATGATATGTCAGGATGAGAAGAGGGCAGAAAGACAATACGAAAATGACATCGCAAGCAGGCAAAAGACTCAGCCTAAATTGTTGCATAGCCACATCAGGAGAAAAACAACAGTAAAGGAACAGGTTATGAAACTGAGGATAGGGGCGGAAGGATTCACTACAAATGACAAGGAAGTGTGTGAGGAGTTGAATAAGAAATTCCAGGAGGTCTTCACCTTCGAGCAAGGAGAAATTCCAGAGGTAAGAGAGGGAATAGCTAACCAGGAACCACTGGAAGACTTAGAGATTACCAGCGGGGAAGTAAGGAAGTGTTTACTAGAGTTGGATGTGACAAAGGCTATAGGCCCAGATGGAATCTCCCCATGGGTTCTAAAGGAAGGAGCAAGAGAACTGTGCCTACCACTCTCCATAGTGTATAACAAATCACTGGCAACAGGGGAACTGCCAGATATTTGGAAAGCAGCTAACGTAGTCCCGATATACAACAAAGGGGATAGACAGGAGGCACTGAACTACAGGCCAGTGTCCCTAACCTGCATACCATGCAAGCTGATGGAGAACATTGTGCGAAAAAACTAGTGGAGCATCTGGAGCGAAGGAACTTTGTAACACAGCATCAACATGGGTTCAGGGATGGCAGGTCCTGCCTCACAGGGTTACTTGAATTCTACGACCAGGCAACAAAAATAAGGCAAGAAAGAGAAGGGTGGGCAGACTGCATATTTTTGGATTGTCAGAAAGTCTTTGATACAGTGCCACACAAGAGGCTAGTGCGAAAGCTGGAGATGCAGGCTGGAGTGAAAGGGAAGGTACTCCGGTGGATAGAGGAGTACCTAAGCAACAGGAGACAACGAGTCTGTGTGAGGGGTGAAGTCTCAGATTGGCGAGACGTTACAAGTGGAGTCCCGCAGGGGTCAGTCCTTGGACCTATACTGTTTCTGGTATATGTAAATGATCTCCCAGAGGGTATAGATTCGTTCCTCTCAATGTTTGCCGACGATGCAAAAATTATGAGGAGGATTGAAACAGAGGATGATAGTAGGAGGCTACAAGATGACCTAGATAGACTGAGTGAATGGTCCAACAAATGGCTGTTGAAGTTCAACCCAAGTAAATGCAAAGTAATGAAACTAGGCAGTGGAAACAGGAGGCCAGACACAGGATACAGAATAGGTGATGAAGTACTTAATGAAACAGACAGAGAGAAAGATCTAGGAGTTGATATCACACCAAACCTGTCTCCTGAAGCCCACATAAAGAGAATAACGTCTGCGGCATATGCGAGGCTGGCTAACATCAGAACGGCGTTCAGGAACCTGTGTAAGGAATCATTCAGAATCTTGTACACCACATATGTAAGACCAATCCTGGAGTACGCAGCCCCAGCATGGAGCCCGTACCTTGTCAAGCACAAGACGAAGCTGGAAAAAGTCCAAAGGTATGCTACTAGACTAGTCCCAGAACTAAGAGGCATGAGTTATGAGGAAAGGCTGCGGGAAATGCAACTTACGACACTGGAAGACAGAAGAGTAAGGGGGACATGATCACAACCTACAAAATCCTCAGGGGAATTGACCGGGTAAACAAGGATGAACTATTCAACACTGGAGGGGCGCGAACAAGGGGACACAGGTGGAAGCTGAGTACCCAAATGAGCCACAGAGACATTAGAAAGAACTTTTTCAGTGTCAGAGTAGTTAGTAAATGGAATGCACTAGGAAGTGATGTGGTGGAGGCTGACTCCATACACAGTTTCAAATGTAGATATGATAGAGCCCAGTAGGCTCAGGAATCTGTACACCAGTTGATTGACAGTTGAGAGGCGGGACCAAAGAGCCAAAGCTCAACCCCCGCAAGCACAATTAGGTGAGTACAATTAGGTGAGTACACACACACACACACACACACACACACACACACACACACACACACACACACACACACACACACACACACACACACACACACACACACACACACACACACACACACACACACACACACACACACCATGGCAGTTAACACTATAATTGAGAGGGCAGCCTCTGCTGCCTGTAGAAATAGATCCCACCTGCTCATCATGGGGGACTTCAATCACGGAAGGATTGACTGGGAGAACAAGGAACCGCATGGAGGCGAGGATACGTGGAGAGCCAAACTATTCGAGGTGGTGACTAGAAACTTTTTAACCCAGCATGTCAGAGAACCCACAAGGATGAAAGGAAATGACGAACCAGCGAGACTCGACCTAGTCTTCACTCTGAACCACTCCGACATAAGAGAAATCAGTTTTGAGACCCCAGTAGGAATGAGCGACCACAGTGTACTGGTGTTTGAGTACCTGATTGAAGAAGGGTTATTGAACTCGGAGAGGGGTACTGAAAACAAAAGGCTGGCATTCCGAAAGGGAAACTATGAAGGAATAAGAACATTCCTAACAGATATAGCATGGGAAACAGAGCTCAGGGGAAAGACGGCCCAAAATATGATGGACTACATCACGCAGAAGTGCAAGGAAGCAGCAAACAAGTTTGTCCCAGTCCAAAAGGAAAACAGTGAATTGAAGATGAGAAACCCATCGTTTAATCAGAGATGTAGGCTAGCTAAGCAGCATAGTAAAAGGGCATGGAGAAACTATAGGAATAACAGGACACTGGAGAGCAGAGAAAGATACCATAGTGCTAGGAATGAATATGTCAGGTTGAGAAGAGAGGCAGAAAGACAATACGAAAATAACATCGCAAGGAAGGCAAGACTCATCCTAAATTGCTGCACAGCCAAATCAAGAGAAAAACAAAAGTAAAGGAACAGTTTATGAAATTAAGGATAGGGGCGGAAGGATTCACTACAAACGACAAGGAAGTGTGTGAGGAACTGAATAAGAAATTCCAGGAGGTCTTCACCTTAGAGCAAGGAGAAAATTCCAGAGATAAGAGAAGGTATAGTTAACCAGGAACCACTGGAAGAGTTTGAGATTACCAGCGGGGAAGTAAGAAAGTGTTTACTAGAGTTGGATGTGACAAAGGCTATAGGCTTGCAAATTGTCTATACAGTATACCTAGGTCATAAAAGTATTTGTGTGTACGTCTGATAGCATACTACTTGTGTAAAGGAGGAATTGTATATGTTTTTCTCTCAGAATGTTCGGCAATATGTTAATTGTTTGTGATGTGTGTCTATATATGTATGAACACGATGTACTGAACGGGGTGAGAATAGCTTGCGCTACCTTCATTTATTTATTTATTTATATATATACAAGAAGGTACATTGGGATTGTGAGGATACATAACATAGTAATTACATTCTTGTAAAGCCACTAGTATGCACAGCGTTTCGGGCAGGTCCTTAATCTAAGAAACTTATAAGTAGGTAAATACTTGCAAAATTTATAAGAATGATAACAGTTACATAGCAAGAAAAAAAAATAAAAGATGAGAGAAAAATGTAGGTATATTAAAGCACATAGGTAGCTCAGATTGATTGCAATGACATCTTTAATGGTAGTTTAACAAAACTTAGCAGGCACAATACAGCATATGGCTAGCACATAAAAGAAGACAGCCATGAACACAATGATAAAGTTGTTTGGATTAAGTACATAAAGATTGGGAGATTGGGTAACACTAGATACAGAGCAAATTTAAAGCTCAGTGTAGGAAACTACGAAGATGAAATTAGGTACTTTTTGGTTTTGTTTTTAAATGAGGCAAAAGTTGGACAGCTTTTCAATTTACTAGGGAGTGAGTTCCATAGACTAGGTCCCTTTAATTTGCATAGAGTGTTTACACAGACTAAGTTAGACCCTGGGGATATCAAAGAGATATTTATTTCTGGTGTGGTGATAATGGGTCCTATTACATCTGTCCAAAGAGAGTTTCAGAGCATGGTTTGCATTTAAGAACAGGGTTTTGTAAATGTAGTTGACACAAGAGAATGTGTGGAAGGAGTTAATATTTAGCAAGTTAAGGGATTTAAACAAGGGAGCTGAGTGTTGTCTGAAAGCAGAGTTTGATATTATTCTGATAGCAGATTTTTGCTGGGTGATGATGGGCTTAAGGTGGTTTGCAGTGGTAGACCCCCATGCACAGATACCATAATTAAGATAGGGGTAGATTAGAGCATAATAGAGAGAGAGGAGAGCAGAGTTAGGAACATAATATCTGATTTTGGAGAGTATACCAACTGTCTTAGAGACTTTCTTAGTTATGTGTTGAATGTGGGTGCTGAAGTTGAGTCTCTTGTCTAGGAATAGGCCAAGAAACTTGCCATCATTTTTATATCTGACGTTAATGTTGTCTATCAGTAGCTGAATTGCATTCGATGATTTGCTTCCAAATAAGATGTAGTAGGTCTTTTCTATATTTAGTGTTAGTTTGTTAGTTGACATCCATAAGTGGACTTTTTTTAATTCATTATTCACAACATTATTTAATGTATGTGGGTTGGGGTCTGAATAGATGAGGGTAGTATCATCAGCAAACAAAATAGGTTTAAGAATATTAGAGACATTAGGCAGATCATTGATATACATAAAAAATAGAAGAGGTCCTAAGATGCTGCCCTGTGGCACTCCAACGGTTATTGGTAGAGTGAGAGAGGTTATATTATTGATGGCTACAGATTGGTGTCTGTCACTAAGATAGGATCGGGTGTAGTCCAGGGCAAGGCCTCGGATTCCATAATGCTGGAGTTTAAGTAAGAGGTAATTGTGATTAACAGTATCAAAGGCTTTCCTTAGGTCAATGAAGAGTCGACTCGCTGCCGGCGCCATTGCTAGCTGGCCGCACACGGATTTGTTCCCGGAAAAACTCACGATTCTGAGCACCCATCAGCTCCATTCATCGCGGTTTTGTGAGGAAGAATACATCAGTACTCCAAGACCCAGATATTATCTTGTTTTGAAGGAAACAATTCCGATTTCATCTACAATTGACGGAGAAACAACGTTGTTGATTACCTGCTGCCCAGCTGACTGGTATTCTGCGCAACCCAGTACGCAGGCGACCCAAACTCTCGTACCGCACTTTTTTTTTTTTTGAGGACCGTATCACTGACCAGGTCACTTAGAGTCCTACCCTGAAGGGCGAGGCGATACCCTGCGGGCAGCGCCACAAGGGGGCACCTTAGACGGTGTACTGAGCCTGACAGGGAAAGGCAGACCAAACAGCTCATTTAGGTGTTAGGTATCCCTGATTCCACCTGGGGGAATCATTCTACGACCTCCGTTGGAGGGGAATGAATTTCTCCAGGCCTAGGAGTGTCTCAGGCATTAGGTAGGGCAGTGATTCGGTCCTCACTACGCGGAGAGAGTCATGGGGAAGGCTAAGAGAAAGAGGAAAAGGTGGCAGCCTTCAGACGAGGAGGGATGGTGGACTGCAGTGCAGCAGGCACCGAAGAAAACTGCTATCGAGGCTTCACCACTTGCCTCTACCAGCAAGACAGCAGACGTACTGGACCTAGAGAAGACATCATCAGTCTCACACCAGCCAGTGTCAGACAATGCTTCTCTGTTCACAACACAGCCACAGGACGACAGTATGAGACAGGAGAGGACAGCACCAGTCACACACCAACCAGTGTCAGACAATGTACCTCTCTCCAAAGCCCAGCCACAGGACAACAGTATGAGACAGGAGAGGACAGCACCAGTCACACACTAGCCAGTGTCAGACAATGTACCTCGCTCCACAGCCCAGCCACAGGATAACAGTATGAGACAGGAGAGGACACCACCAGTCTCACACCAGACATCGCCAGACTCTGCACAGCTTCCAAAATTCAAGATAATGCCGACAGACCACTTTCCTACAGCATATGGAGTAGTAACGGCAATGGAAAAAGAACAAACAGAGCTCAAACTTTCCATTACAGTCAACCTGAAAGGAGAAATAATAATAACACCACAAGACCAACAGACTGCAAATTACTTAGAAAAAGTAAGAGTCCTGCAAGGGAAACCTGTATGCTTGGAAAAGCTGGACTCTTCAGAAAGACGCACACGAGGAGTCGTGCTTTTGGGATACCCAATCGACTTTCCCCTGGATCCAGTACTAAAAACACAGGCAAATCCTGAATGCGGAACGATGCCGCACAAAAGTGGACAAGGCAGTGACACGTCAGGTTCTGGTGACCGTCATGGGACGTGTGCCAGAAACATTCAGTCTTGGAAATTGGGGAACATACCGCCAGAGACCATACGTCCCGGAACCCCTGCGCTGCTTCAGGTGTCAGAAATACGGCCACCATCAATCACGGTGCACTGGACAGGAGAGATGCGGAGTATGCAGCCTGAGACATCCAACCAAAGACTGTATAGACAAGCACAAGGCAAACCAGGCCACAACAGCCAAATGTCCAAATTGTGGAGGCAAACATCATGCTTGGAACACAACCTGCTCTGCACGGAAAGAAAAAGTGCAGACAGCTCAGGCCAGGATAAACACACAGACCAGCCCCACATACACCAACACCAACGTCTGGAACACTCGTACACAGCCACAACAGACACTCACTCACACAGAGCAAAACTTCCCGAATCTACTAATTCCAAATCAGAAAATACACAAAAGTGCTGCAGAAATACAGCAAATGCAAAAGAGCAAAAAACAATTACTTTCGGAATCAACACAACAGATATACAGTTTTACCACCGAGGTCCAGCTGAAAAACATCGTGAAGATCATGGCAGAGACCATTATCAATTGCCTACAGATGACGCAGAACGCCTCAGAGCAACAGACTCAAGATATCACTTGTGTGATAATGGACAAGATCGTGCAGCAGACCACAGTTACACAAGAAATAGACAGTCTGAGACAAGATGGAGCACAAAAGGACAAACAACGCAACATGGACATACAGACTTCCAACAACAGTCAGGTAGTCTAGACACCAGAACATCAACATTCACAAAAGCAACTGCAAGAAGCAGTGACCACCCAAGATCAACAGAATCTTACAACACAAGAGACAGACAACAACAGCCAATGCAGTCTGATACGCAACAACACCAACAACGACGTATTGAACAGCAGAGATGCACAGGCTCCGACAACGCAAGAAACAGCCACGAACAATCAATGCAGTCCGACATACAGCAATACCAACAACAAAGCGATGGACCACAGTTATGCACAGGCTCCAACAACGCCGGGGATGACCACGAACAATCAATGCTGTCCGATTTGAAGCGACACGACTTGCGAGGTGGAGAATATAGAGGTCGATCCCGAAGAGGAGTTCTGGTAGAACAGGCAAAACAGGCCTTTTTATGCAGACAAGTATAGACCCAGAACTAAACCTCTTATCCGCTATCTATGACAATCATCACTTTAATGATCAAAATTGCAGATATTTTACAGCACATGATGTAAACAATGTATAACACATAATCACAATGTCTCTGTAATCAACTTGAACGTTAGATCCCTAGGTAAACACTTCGATGATGTTAGTTCCTTGATTGAAACTATTGACAACAAATTCTCTTTTATTATACTTACTGAAACGTGGTTGAAAGAGGATACTACTCAACTCTTTAACATGCCTAACTACTCAGCAATTCACAACTGTCGTCAAATTCAGAGAGGTGGTGGTACTGCTCTTTACTACCACCAAGAATAACATGCTTAAATATAATTAGAACTAGAGACAGCTGTGGGGAGTATATCTTCGCCAGTTTCAGAGTCAAGGGTGCCGAGTCTGACCTGTCTGTGGGTGCAGTCTATAGAATTCCTAACACTGATGTGTCCGAATTCAATTCAAACCTTAGAAATCTAATACTCGATAACAGACTGAACAAAAACATCTAATTATCGCAGGGGACTTTAATATTGACCTCTGCGAGCCTGAACACCCTACTGCTGTTAGCTTCCTCAACTGTATGAATTCCTGCTTCCTCATACCCTTAATCACTAGACCTACTAGAATCACTGATAGTACGGCCACGACTCTGATCACATTTGGACCAACATAACCTCTCCGCTTACTTCAGGTATAATCACCGATAGCACTACAGACCATTACCCCACATTTCTTCACTAACATTATCAAACCACCTGTTGAGTCAAGGGATTAAGCTTTAGGCTGCACAATGAATCTGCTATAGACAATTTTATAACTGCTGCTGATAATGTCAACTGGGATCCGAGTTAGGTAACATAGGGGACATCAACCTAGCAGTGCAATCTTTTCTTCAAAAACTCTTAACCTTTATAACACCCACTGTCCTAGGCTTTCAAAACAAGTCACAACCAAAGGCTTAACAATCCTTGGCTTACAAAGGGAATACTTAAATCCATTAATAAAAAACATGACCTTGAGAAGAAGTATAGGTTAGGAACCGTCTCCAAATATTTTCAAAGAATTACTCGTTATTGCTATCTAAAATAATTAGACGAGCCAAAACTAAATTCTACGAAGATAAATTACCCAAAAAAGAGCAACATTAAAAAACTTGGAGCACAATTCACAAAATTGGGATCAAAGAAGATTTTAATAATAAACCAACACTCCTGTCCAATAACGATGGTCAGCTTTCAGCCTCTGATTCTGCTATTGAGTTAATAGGTTCTTTCTTCCATTGGGTCATCCCTTGCAAATGATATTCCAACTTCCAGTACTGATGTTAAGGACTATCTACAGGTAACTATCCACAGTCTCTGTACCTAAAGCCTACTAATTCCACTGACGTCAATGAGATAATCCTTTCCCTTAAAACCAAGTCTAGTGCCCTTGCAAATATTTTTGACAAGTTAGGCAGGATTGATATTGGTCTGTAGTTGTTAACATCTGTGAGATCACCACATTGTGGACATGGGGTTACTCTCGCTTTCTTTAGATATCTGGAAAGGTTTGGGTTCAAGTGACTTGTTGAAGAGCAATGCAATAGCAGGGGCTAAAGATCTGGAGGCTTTTTTGTAAATTAAAGTTGGTATCTCAT
>WNGS01140622.1:0-10282 GCA_020271785.1 Procambarus virginalis
AATTTCCAACAGCAACTGACTTCACAATTCCATATACTGTACTGTATCGATAATCGCTTATTGCTTTTCCAAGCATAAAACTAAATTTGAATTTAAGTACAGAATAAGGCGAAATGTATACAAAGGTGAGCGTGGTAATCCTTGAGTTTTGAAATGATCGTGAAACTATTTAGTAGTGAAAAGAGATGTCATCACTGTATTCCTGTATTCATCACATGTAAGAGAGAGACCCTTGTGTAGGAGAAATTGTTAAATGTTGAAAAACAGTTTGGAACTCTGACTCCCTTCAGATGCACAGAGCATCACTCAACAGGAAATTATCAATCTAAAACCATGTGAACAAAAGGGATAAAATGGTTAAAAAAAAAAAAAAAAAAAAAAAAAAAATTAATACAAGAAAATATAAGAAACAACAGTGTTAAATGTAGAAAAACAGCCTGGAACATTATAAGACAAATGAAGTTTTGGGAAAT
Source organism: Procambarus virginalis (assembly GCA_020271785.1). Taxonomy (NCBI): domain Eukaryota; kingdom Metazoa; phylum Arthropoda; class Malacostraca; order Decapoda; family Cambaridae; genus Procambarus; species Procambarus virginalis. The sequence continues at coordinate 474 of WNGS01140622.1, forward strand.
GTGTATGACATGTATAGGCAGGGGACATTATTAGAATCAGGCAGGAGGGAGGGACATCCACTACTCCACCTGTTTAACAAGTCATTCCTAAGCGGAGTGTTGACCACACAATGGAAACACGCAATAATTGTTCCCATACCGAAGCCCAATGACCCTGGTAATTACAGACCTATCAGTCTCGTGTCATGCACTTGCAAGATGCTTGAAAGGATCATCCTAAACCGACTGTTGCACAAAATAGGCAGGTTAGGGGAGGGGGTCAATGGATTTGTTAAAGGACGGAGCACAGCAAATTGTATAGTTAATTACTTGGCTAATGACACGGCTAGGTACTCTGTATTTGTGGACATCAAAGGAGCCTTCGACAAAGCACAGGGGATTGCGATCCTAGACGAGCTTGCATGCATGGGTGTCAAGGGGAGACTCATGAAATGGGTTGAAGACTACCTCACAGGAAGAAAGCCAAGGTTTGCTTCAATGGAGCAGTCTCCAGAACAATGAATATGGAACTCGGGACCCCCCAAGGCGGAGTCTTAAGCCCTACACTATTCAATGTACTTATGAACGCCATTGCAAATATTGATTTTCCGGAAGGAACACAACAAGTGGGATATGCAGATGATGTCCTAATACAAGCTCCCACCTTGGGAAAATTGAACAGTCCATTGAACTCCTTGGAAGGAAGTGTATTGAGCTCGGTTTCACTCTCTCCACAAACAAGACGAAGGCATACTCCCATCACAAGCGGAGAGCAAATGAAGAACTGCAAATTAATGGTGTAACACTTGAATGGGTTGACCACTATCGGTATCTTGGCGTCACTGTCGGCTCTAACAAGGGGAAGAAAGAGGAGCTCAATCAACTCATAGGAACATGCAAAAGTCGACTCAGGGCACTGAAAGCTATGACCTGGAATGGACATGGAGCCTCTATTGCCGTGCTAAAAATGATGTACACAGCCTATGTGCGCTCCGTCATAGACTATGCCGCACCAGTTCTGTGCACCTACTCCCAAAGCGATATGAAAAGGCTTGAAAGCATTCAAAATGAAGCCATGACAATCATTCTTGGAGTTCCAAGAACTGCCAAAACGTCTAATCTACGAGAGGAGTTGTCCCTTCCCAGTGTTAAAAGCAGAATTCAGGAGCTGAATGCTAAGCTTGCAATTAGGATAGCCAGAGATCCCCATTACAATGATATTGCTAAGAAAAAACTGAGCTCTGTGCTACTTTCAGGGGGAAACAGGAGAAGCAAAAAATGGCATCACAGATCAGTCTGCTACCTCGAAGAGCTTCACCTGCTTGAGCAAGCCCGTGAGCTCCTGCCTGTAGAGAGGTTACCTCCCTGGGAGGATGACTCATGCAAGATCATCATCAATGAAATGGCAATGAAAAAATCCAACATGTTACCACAAGAAATGAGGCACAAGTATCTCGAGGAAATTTATAAAGAAGCCGGAGATGAACTAGATCAAATCTACACTGACGGGTCATCTAATCCTGTCAATGGCAGGGCTGGTGCAGGATACACGGTAATCAAGGATAATACTTTCCAACGCAGAAATGAAGAAAAAGCACGTATTGAGAACTATGCCTCTTCAACGCAAGCAGAGCTAACTGCCATTGTTATGGCGTTAAGGTTTCTTGAACGGAACACTAATGGTGCAGTGATTTGCACCGATTCAAAAGCAGCACTACAAAGCCTAAGTAAAAATCAGGCAGAAAATCTTGCAATAGTCGCTGAAATTAAGAGAGCTGTAAGAGTTCTTACCAATCAGGGAAGAGTCATCAAGTTTCTGTGGATCCCCTCCCATGTTGGGATATGTGGGAATGAACGAGCAGATGTGCTGGCTGCTGAAGGCGCTGAAGGAGACCATATTGAATACTTCATACCCAAGACTCTACTACAAATTAGAGGTATTGTCAGGCAACATCACCGTGACAAGGTAACTGAGGAAAGGAGGATAGAAGCACAAACCAGTGAATCTGTACGATGGTACAACATGGTTGCAGCTGGCAATCCCAATCATTATGGCCGAAGAGGAGGAGGACGAGGGAGAGAATCAGTAATAGCGAGAATCCGTCTTGGATACAGATATCCATGGAGATATGGAATGGAAACAACAGTTGAGCAGCGAAGTTGCAGAATCTGTGGTGAGAGTGATGGACACCGCCTTGACCACTATCTACGTGAATGTGAACACCTGAGAGACATCAGAAATATGTGTAGATTAATAAACCCCACATTGTTTGAGTTAGGAAAACACTATTTGTCAAATATTGATACTGTTCTTAAAAGATTTCCCCATTTTGCACCCGCAAGATAACGTAAGCTTTTAAGGGTTGATAGATGTTAATCTTCTTGTTTGAGGAGCTGTTCACTTGAGACAGTTAAGCAAGTCCCAGCTGTGTCTGGGTACAAGTGACAGGATGAACAACCCAGCGGGTTTTCTTCCTATTGGGGAGTGTTGTACATGCTGCTATGGCGGTGTGTCCACTCACAAGATGAGTGGCGCTGCCCAATAAACTCGCCCCTCGGGGCAAAATTTAAATTTAAAATGTGCAAGCCCCTATCAGTCACTTGGGAGAGGGAGGCAGCGAGAACAAGACCAGTGTTGTGGCTGGTCTCCAACAAATACGATAAGTGCAGTTTTATAGATGTTTATAGCGGTGCTTCTCCTTTTCTTTATGAGTTAGAGATAGAAATTTGTGGAAATAAGGATTTTGGAACCCTGTGTGTAGGGGGAAGAGTGGTGTTTGTTAATTCAGGTGTATGTGCTCAGCTGTGTGTCACATGCGGGTTATCCTCATTTATTTTGTATATCCATTTGTGTATTGTGGTCAGAGTAGTGTATTGTTAAAACCCAGACCCTTTTTAGTGACCTAAGAGGAGTGGAATAGAGTAATTAAAGGTTATCTTGAGTTATCTTGAGATGATTTCGGGGCTTTTTTTTTTTAGTGTCCCCGCGGCCCGGTCTGCGACCAGGCCTCCACCTCCAGGAAGCAGCCCGTGACAGCTGACAGGTACCTATTTTACTGCTAGGTAACAGGGGCATAGGGTGAAAGAAACTCTGCCCATTGTTTCTCGCCGGCGCCTGGGATCGAACCCAGGACCACAGGATCACAAGTCCCGGGTGCTGTCCGCTCGGCCGACCGGCTCCCAATTTACAAGGTTGGTCACAGTCAATTAAAGGAGTCACAGGTTGTAGAGGGAGAAGAAACCCCCCCCCGTTCTAAGTAGTGTGAGGAAATCTGGTATTTGTCAAATAAAAACTTTTGTAAAATTGTACCCCAAGGTGACTTTACAAGAATGTAAAATCAACATAATTTCTATGTTCTCTCTTAACCCCCAATGTAAAACTGTTGGGGTTTGTTAATCGGAAACAGAAAAGTTTGTTAAATCGGAAACAGAATTCTCCATTTATTTTATGAACCATTAAAGCTTGCCTGAATTATTTGGTAAAACAGTCAATTGACTAGTGTAACATTCCTTTTTAAAATAATTCCTTTAGTCAAAAAGAGCAGCACAGACAACTGCAGTGATGTGTATAGTATTAATAAAATGCTAAAAATAAATACTGTACCTCCAAAACATATAAGGACGATGTCATCAATAAGAAAGGAGATGGTAGCCATGAGTGTGCCTAGGATGAAGAGGAACACCCAGTCCTCACCCAAGCGGGCAAATGTGTGGTCCCAAATTGGTCTGAAATGTAAAGTTATTGTAATGAGCCACCACCAGATTTATTATATTTATTATTAATAATTATTAATGACAGTTCCATAAAAATAGGCTAATAAAATACAAACAGTATAGACAGCATCATACAATGAAATAAATTAGAGCTGCAGTAAAATAAACACAGTACACTAAGTATTATCTAATTTCATATTCACATCTGTCAAATGACGATGAAAGTAAATTGTGCAACATTCAAATTAATCAATCTGGCATGAACTTTAAAAATAATTCCTAATAAATTCTAAGGCCCAGATGACGTGTTCAGCAGTCTTAAAGGAGTGCAGAAAGGAACTGACCAACTAGTATCAAGCTATTCAATCACGCTATCAATCAACAGTTATAGTTGCTTAGAGGTTGGGCAATGTGGCCCCAATATTCAAGAACAGGGATAGAGTTATAACAACCAATATAGCAAGTTGTAACAACGTTCTAATACGTCATAAACACGCTAAGCCAAGATGTAACTACTTTATTACAAGTTGTAACAAACGGAAAATAGACAGTTTCGGTTTGTGTTTCCAGGGTTATTCACAGTCAATGGCCTAAATTTACAAATAACACTAAAGTTGGGCGAATACTAAACTCAAATGAAGGCTATGAATCTCAGGATAAACCTCATCACATCGCAGAACTAGTCAAAATTTTAAGATGAAGTTCAACATTAATAATGCCAAAGTCCTTAAAATGCCAAAGTCCTAAAGTTTGGAAACTAGTGTCACCATCTGTTGGATGGATGATGCTGATTTGGGCATGTCACAGCCCGTCCTTACAAAAGATGAAAGTGATTCCAAGCACCCGCCAAACCCCCTGTTTATGAATGAAAAATGGTTTACACACTACTGATGACGTCTGAACACTTCTCAGACAGTGCTTCATTGGCGACTTTTGTTCGAACCTTACCACTATAAATGCTCAGCCCGTCCTCTAAACAAACGCCCAAAGTCCATTCCATGCATGTTTTAAAATTTATATGATGTGTGTGTTTTCAGATAATTATATGGTCCCGCAGGAGGGGTGAGCCCTGTGTTGGGAGCGTTGTCACCACTCATGAAGGACAGGCTGCATGCACCCAGTGGGCACTACCCAAGAGTGCCGCTTGTTCAGAGCTGAATCTACGTTATGAACGTTAATTCATTCAACGTCCATTCTGCGTTGCTCTTTAATATTATGGCCAATGGGTAGGATGTGTGTGATTCAGGTCAATGTACAGGACCGGCGAGTTATGCAGCCGGTCATTATTTACAGGGATATATTGATTGTTCGGAGGGACTAGAGCAGCAGCAGGCGCCACGCCACACTCCCTGACCCACTGCCGGAGATGGCTCAGTCGCTCCAACGTCAGCTCATTCTCAAATTATTACCCTCACTGAGCCCTTCTCCCATTAAAATGTAGTTCAATTCCGCAATCAAAAATGTATTTAGTTTATATCTTATGTATTTAGATATATAGGTGTATATGTATATACACATACATTGTGTGTAATAAGCACTATTACACTTATATATATTATATATTATATTATATTATATATATATATGTGTATATATATATATATATATATATATATATATATATATATATATATATATATATATATATATATCTAGTATATATTACTGTCCCCTCTCTCGAGCCACAGATCTACAGTATCAACTACTGGTAATAGCTCCAAACAGCCTCCACTTTAGGTCTATTCATGCCTGAGCCACCTCTTGGGTGGCTTAATCTCTCTCACTTAATCTCTAGAAATCAATTTCCTCTCCCAGCCTAATTGGTTCACTCCTCTGCAATTCCAAGTTTGAATGCAATTCAATATAGCAGTGGTAGTATGCCATGCAATTTAATTACTGGTTATGTTAAATGCTTATCTGGTTATGGGAGAAGTGATTATTTAATATGCTATTGATATCTCTGGCTGCTACCTCAAATTTTTGTTGTTTTCAAAATGCCAATAACGATGGCATTTTGTTTGCGTATTTCTCATCCATAACAACACCTAGTCTTAAACAATTGGTTAACTAGGCAACGCCGCTGACGCAGATGAACACAGTTCCTTGGTCTGTGGCCGAAAACTTAACATGTTTTCTCAAAATTTCAGGTTCAAGGCTCATCCTAAGAACTCTAGTTCCAAGGAAAATTCTATTTCTTTAATATGCAACCCATACCTATCCCGTTAATATACATTTTTTTAGCCATACCTATCCCGTGGGTGGTGGTGGAGAGTGTTACAGAGGCACATAATCGGTTCAGGAAAGGCCAGCCAGTTTCTCGCCCGTTCCACTGTTTCAACGTGGCTAGTGATAGTAGACCATTTTATAACCGTCTTATTACATGAACAGTAAAATATCATCGGGGACGTCCTACTGCTGAACAACGTGCCAGTTTTGAGCATGTCTTACGGAACAAGATAACGAACGTAACGTAACCTATGATTATGGGGACCGATTAAAAGTTCTAAGTCAGTATTATCTAAAGCACAGGCGAGAGAAAGACACAGATCAGCCCATTCTTCTGTTTAGATAGTAATTTTTTGTAACTGTGCGCCATAGTACAAAGATTGCCGTTCTAAGCAATTAAATAGTAGAACTTTGTACTATTAATTTTACAGTGAGGAAAAAATGAAGCTAAAAAACAATTCCTAGGCTTAATATAGCGCACACATTTACTATATTAGGCCTCATATATCGTGTACTAGGCCTAGGATGGTTATATTAGGTTATTTTGTCTTTGCAACATATGTATAAAATAGTTTTCCCGGTTTGTCCAACTCAAGTGACTATTTCGACTTCCTAGTTTCGTTGTAGGTCGGTATATATACACTATGGTCCTCATCGTTACTATAAGTACTACGAAAACGGGAGGATAGGCTGCATAATCTACACGTGGAAGATATTAAATTGAATACTGGTTCCAAATGTGAACACGGAGATTACATTATATGAAACTAATAGGAATGGCAAGATGTACAAAAATACTCCCCAGTTGAAAAGCAAAGGTGCAATTGGTACTCTGAGAACTCCATCAACAAAGGCCCAAGACTTTTCAACACTCTCCCGCTACATACATAATAACTAGCCGGCCTCTCAGTGTTCAAGAGAGAACGACAAACATCTCTGAATACCTGATTAATCAGGCTGTGATTCATACGTCAGGCTGCGAACAGCCGCGTCAACGGACTGGTTGACCAGACGACCAACCGGGAGGCCTGGTTGGAGACCGGGCCGCGGGGCCGTTGATCCCCGGAAACTACACAAGATAGCCACCACATATCCAAACAGCGCAGCGCTCCGGACACGGGCACGGACTCCGGACAAATGGCTAGTATCGACTATCCAATTGTTAAGTTCGAGCTCTATAGATTCACATCCATGGTGTAAATACAATGCAAGCATATTCCTTACTGTTGAATACTATGAGAGGCTAGAGATCCACAACTTTATTTTACATGAATTGTATAATACAATAAGTTTAATTAAAATATTTTAAATGTTGGTAAAATAATATATATACTGTACATAATCATTTAAGGATACATTGTTTCCTAAAAAAAGTATTTTCTCTCTTAGGCCATGGGTCAGTACCCCCTAATTATCAGTAACATCATAATATTAATTATATTATTATTATTATTATTATTATTATTATTATTATTATTATTTATTATTATTATTATAAGAAATATTGAAAGCTCAATCACAACGCGTCTTTTACTGGAAGGAAAAACACACAGCTCTCACCAGGACCGATCCAGTGAACTTGGGCATAGTGATGTGATATTGCAACTCATCCTCCTGTTTAAATAGTACTTTTTGCAAGTAATGTGCAACATAGTGTACATATTGACGTAGACGGCAATTAGATAGAAGAATTTGATACTATTTACTTTATGGAGTGAAAAAAAAGTCGAGATATTTTAGGCCTAGTATAGCACATACGTACTATATTAGGCCTCAGATAGTGTGTATTAGGCATAGGAAGGTTAGATTAATTTAGGATGTCTTTACAACGAATACAAAACCTTTTTCGGCTTGTCCAAATTCAATGGCAACGATTTTTACTTTCTAATTGTTCATTACGTCATATATAATAATTGTGTCGGGGGACAGGAAGCCAGAGTGTATTCACTCACATTTGGCTTTTATCAAGGTCCTCACCCCCCCCAGACCGAATTATTAACCCAGGATGCAACCTCACAACAAGCTGGCTAACTCCTGAATACCTACTTACTGCTAGGTGAACAGAGGCATTAGGTGAAAGGAAATGTGGCCACACTTTGTCCCGGCCGGGATTCGAGCCCGGAATTCTCTATTGTGCGTCGAGAACTGTCGACTGTATACTACCGGGGACCCTGTGTACGATGGTCCTCATCGTTACTACAAGTACTAGCTATACAGAATGGGCTGGATAGTGACAAATTGGTCACTATCCAGATAGTGACACTAATTGGTATGGATGTTATCCCTCCGCTTATCCTGTCTGGATCCATCACATAATAGGCTAAGATAAAAAATGGTCACTATAAATTCCCACGTGAGCAGACCAAGGGGCCAAAAGCATTTAGTGGATCAATCTCACAAAGTTCTATTGGTAATTGGATGGTTAAAACGTGGCGAGGCAAGAAGCCACAATGGCCCGACCAGAGGAATGGCGGTGGAATTGGGTCACTAGGCTGTCAGGACGCGCATAATGTATGAGGCCTCCAACAGCAATTAGGTTGGCTAGGGCCGTACCTAAGGGTGGGGGCGGTGGTTTAGCTCCATCTGTTATAATTATTATTAACTTTTATATTATATTAAATTGCTGAGTGTCAGAATTGGCAGAAACCTCACGAAATTTAAATAGATGATTCAGTCCTGCTCCAGAGTATATTAGCAATTAAGAGCATTATGTAGATTTGTCCACTTGTCCGGATGAAATGTTTATATTTAGAGGTGTAGTTTACAGTTTATATTGTAGATTACAAGAGCTACAAACAAACGTTTCAACACTTATCAGTTTACCTTGTTGCAGAACCAGATTAATGTCATCGTATGAATCAGATTAAACTCTTGCAGAGCGGACATATGATAGCATCCGTAATACATCTATTTAATCACTGTTATTTGCACGGACATTCCAATGTTTTACTAGCTGTGGCGACGAGCCACCACTAATACCTCACCTACGCTTGAAACAATCCAATGACCCTGGTTTATTATGTTACGCGGTAATCTGTTCCACAAAATAACCCCATTTGCGGACCAATATTTATCCAGATCTTTTCTGAATATAAACTTATTCATTCTGAATGCATGGTTTCGCGTTCTATACGTCTCTACAATCATGTCACCCCTTGCTCTTCGCCTCTATGAAAATTTAAATGAAGTTGTTCTAAATGTTACAGAAAATACAGGTATACATTTATACCTTTATCGCACTAAAATTTATACACTTCAGTATTTTGTATCAATGTTGACCAAATCATGCACTAGAAAATGAAGGGACGACGATTTGTATCAATCTTTCACCGTTAAAAATAAAATATATAGCGTGGCAAGCTACCCCCGTCATCAGATGCAGTAGCCGGCACCAGTGTCAACATGTTACTATGTTTACTCCATCTAAGGTAGTGTGCTTGAGTAGCAGGCGCCACATCAGGCAACATCTCCAGAAAAACACATTCGAGAATTATAGAAATCTTAAATTTACTTTATTGTGTTCTTTCCATAAATATATTTGTCTGCTTCTCTAACTGCAACCACGGTTGACTTGCATGGAGTTAAGAAATTAAAGATGGATGCATTTTGCTCCGAAGCAAGCTCTCTTCAAGGGGAAACGTTATATACAAGCAAAATATCTGTTCCAATTACATTGTCATCAGCATTATATTCCTAACCATATATGGTCACACTAATGCCCTAAGGGTCTAGCGTGTGGGGATTGAAGAAATAAAAACTATCCTGTGTTCACTACATCTATTCATTAGCTAGCATTATTTTCCAAGCCTGATGAAGTCTACGATCGTCGGATGAAAAACATTTAGCTAGCTTATCAACATCCACCCTAGTCAAAGGACAGTGTCTACGTG
>WNGS01140627.1:2720-22802 GCA_020271785.1 Procambarus virginalis
CCGACCCAGCCACCACCAGGCCACAAGTCTACCTAGGGTACATCCCCGGAATGTTATACGATCTAATGTTAAAAGTCATTGATATTCACTATTCATCTTGAATAACCCTGCAGAGGGTCAGCAGGTTTCATCTATGCAGCTTGAAAGCTCACCACCTGAAGTTTCCTCAATGCTAGAGTTCAGGACCAGGGAAGTGAGCGTACTTCAGGACCACACACTAGTAGAACACCTGATCTATGGGCAGGAGACTGCCCAGGGCAAATATCCAACCTTCAGGGGAGGGGTTAGAAAAAAGTACTCGTTTCAGAAATTAGTATTGTCTCGGACTCAGGGGCAGAAGCAGCAGATAAGGACAAGGATGACCAGCAGAGTTTGGATGCACTAGGGGGGAACACTTTGTTACGAACCGTACTTTATTGCTTGTGACACGTAACAACGACAAAAATATTTTAGTCTAGGGACATTGAACGACGCTGTAATCTCAAGGTGTGTCACCAGTATAAACCCATGGTTTGTACATGCAAGAATTACAATTAATCACCCCAGGAATAATTAATTACACATAAACTATAAATTGTATATTAAAGTAATATTTCAGTTAATTCTCAATATTATATATCAATCAACAGATGGGCACTATCACATGTAAATAAAAAATAAAATTATTTCTCCACAGACTAATATACTACAGCAAAACAAAAAATATATATAAAACAGCCACATAACTCCTAGATGTTTACCTCCGTGAGTCTACCGGTTACTGACTAAATTCCCAAGCGGAGAGTCGCTTCTCACTTTCTCACAACATGTCGAATGACAATATTTATTAATATTAATTTTACTTAAATGGAGCCATATAATGGGAATAAGGTAATCATTAATTAACTAAATTAAAGAATGATCAGATTTACATGCATAAACAAAGGTAATGTAGTTTAATATAATACAGTTATATATTTATAAAAATAAAGAGGAAATTCCTGGCAACTGCCCAACATAGCAGGAAGTCAATGTTTCTCACGGTGTTGCCAACTAGATGATCAACTAAAACGGTTTCTCACGGTGTTGCCAACTAGATGATTATTACAAAATATAACTTTCTCACGGTAAGGCCAACGAGATGATCATTATAAAAAATATAACATATAAGCAGATAGATACAAGTAATGATATAATATATAGGCACATACAGTAATGATATTATATATAAGCACATACAAGTAGATATAATATATAAGCACATACAAGTAATGATATAATATATAAGCACATACAAGTAATGATATAATATATAAGCACATACAAGTAATGATGCATGGAATAGGTAAATTATTTAATATTTATACGCATCCAATAAGGGTATATAACACTTCAACCTCCAAGAAAAAATTCAATGGATTGAAGATCAATGGCATTTTTTCTGAAGTAAAAATGTTAAGTAAAAGAATATTTCACTCATGGTACATCATATACAAAACTTCTGGACAAAGCATCAGCAATGACATTCTGCCTGCCCGGAATATGTTTAATCTCAACATTAAATTCTTGTAGAAACAATGACCAGCGCAGAATTCGTTGGTTCTTAATTTTCATCATATTAATGAATGTAAGGGGATTGTGGTCAGTAAACACTAACACTTTATTTCCTGAAAGGTAATTTAAAATTTCTTTATTGACAATATGAGACCCAACGCTTCCTTTTCTACCACTGAATAGTTCTTCTGGGCGGAATTAAATTTTCTAGAGTAATAATATACAGGATGTTCAATATTATCTAGACCAACTTGTATAAGCACAGCACCTATTCCAACATCTGATGCATCAATATGTAAAATAAAAGGTTTGTCAAATTGATGACTAGCAAGAACAGGTGACGTTGACAATATGCCCTTTAAGTTGTGAAATGAATTCTACCAATCTTGAGTCCACTTAAACTTTACTTGCTTTCGCAACAATATTTGTCAATGGGGCAGCAACTGTCGAAAAATTCCTACCGTACTGCCTATAGTAAGCACACATACCAATAAATCTTTGGACTCCCTTCTTACTGGTTAACACTGGGTAGTCCACAATGGCTTGTATCTTATCTTGTAAAGGAGTTATCTTACCTTGTCCTACTTCATGTCCAAGATAGGTTATAGTATCTCTTGCCCAACTATACTTATTCATATTCACGGTTAAATTTGCGTTTCTCAACACTGGAAACAATTGCTTAAGGCCTGAAAGATGATCTGCCCAATTCTTACTATACAAAACAATGTCGTCAAGGTAGGCCCTACAATCTGGCACAACCTTGAGTAAGAAATTCATGAGTCTTTGAAAGGATTCAAAGGATTGAATTCATAAGCACCATCAGGTGTAACAAAAGCAGTAACTTCCCTAGCATAATCAGTTAATGCAATCTGATAATATCCCTTAGATAAATCAAGTTTATTTACATAATTAGCATGTCCTATTGATTCAATACACTTCTCCAAAGTGGTAAGGGAAATACATCAACAGTAGTGCTCTTGTTCAGTTTCCGATAATCTACACACAACCTCCAGGCTCCCCCTGGTTTTGGCACTAACAAGCACGGAGAGCTCCAAGTACTTTGACTTGGCCTAATGAAATTAGGCTGGAGCAGATATTCCACTTCTTGTTGTATAATTTTCCTCTTTTCGGGATTCACTCTGTAAGGATGTTGTCTAATCTGAGTGCTGTCCAGGAGCTGAATGTCGTGTGTGACGAGGTGGGTCTGTGTGGGAACCTCCCCAAACAGAGATGTTTGGTTGTCCAGCAGAACCTGGAACTCATCACGTTGCTCCTCCTGTAAATGACATAGCATCTCCCTGCCATTGGAACTGGAATTGAGAAGTTGAATATTAACATTATTTTCTTCACTACAGTTTCCCTCAGATGGTAACTCTTCGCTACTAAAACAAGCTACCACTCCTGGTCCAATATAAGCCTTTCAACCTGTTAATATGCACATTCATTTTATGTTCTGAAAGAGTAGGGTTAAATATTTTGTAAGTTAGGTCTCCCACCTTCTCTACCACTTGGTAGGGTCTTTCAAACTTATGGGACATGGAAGTCCCCAAACGAGGTTTCAACACCAACACCAAATCTCCGACAACAAACGACCCGAGTTTAGTCCTGAACTTTTTGTCATATCTTTGTTTCATGGCTTGTTGAGTCTGTTCCAGATGTTCCTTCGCCAACTCTCGAGCCCGACACAACTTGTCATTGACCTCACTCAAGTACCACCCACTCTGATGAACAGAGACATCTCCATCAACTTTTCTTGGAGCATTTTTAACGGACCTCTCACTTGGTGACCAAATACGAGCTCAAAAGGTGAACTCCCCAATGACCCTTGTAACCCTTCTCTGGCAGCAAACAACACAAAAGGGAGATTCTCATCCCAATTTCGTGGATAAGTTTCTCCTGTCGTCTTTATCATCTGTTTCAACGTTTGATGGAAACGTTCAAGCCCACCTTGACTTTGTGGATGATATGGACTGGAAAACGTGTGCTGAATCCCTTTGGATTTACAGAAAGTTTTGAAAACTTTAGAACAAAAATTTCCCCCATTGTCACTCTGGATAACTCTAGGCATTCCGAGCAAGGAGAAAAATCGTTCAAGACACTTGATGATATTATGAGTCTTAGTATTTCTTAAAGCATATGCCTCAGGAAATCTCGTCGTCATAAACATGAGTAAACATAAAAATGTTACCCGACTTAGTCTTAGGTAAAGGACCTACACAATCTATTACAACTTGAGAAAATGGTTCATCAGGAACTACAATAGGTTGCAATGGTGCTCTTGGTACATATTGGTTTGGTTTGCCAACAATTTGACAGGGTACACAGTTATGACAATACCTGACCATGTCTTTCTTTAACTTGGGCCAGTAAAAATATTTGCATATTTTATGGTACATATTTGTGATACCTTGGTGACCTCCCATGGGGTCATCATGTGCAGCCTGCAGGACCTGCTTACGATAAACATTGGGGACAACTAGATGGGTTCTGGTCTCACAATCATCTGATGAGGGAGTTCCCTTTGGTCTCCACCTTCTCATCAGAAGTCGATCCTTGAAAAAGAAACCCGTCCCTTCCTCCAATGCATCAACATTATCAGGAGCCTCAGAAATACACTCAAGTTAACTAGGATCAGTAGTCTGTATAACACTTAAGGGCAATGACTCAGACTCAGTAGCGAGCGGGCAAGAACCTAGTAGCTTGATCTCTCTTTCCTGATTGATCAGAATAAATTGGAGCCATAGCTACTTCGGCCTCACTCTCGACAACTGGTTTAGTGGAGACAAGCGGGCAAGGTGAGTTCAGCCTCTTCACCTTCACTTTCCTTGTGGTTTAGGTTCGGCGGGGCTTCTACTACTGCCTCACTCTCATCATCCAGTCGAGTCATAAAAGATTCCTCAAGATCCACCTCCCACTCCTTTACTGAAGGGGTCCTGGTCTTGAGAACAGCTACCTTAGTGAAGACAGGATTACTTTCACCCGTTTTTCTCATTGATCTAGTTCAACACAAGCAGGGTAAATAATGCCATCATCTGCTTCCGGTTGATCTAGTACATTATTGGGATTAATTAACATTATTTGACACCTGATCCCTTCAAACTTTCGTTTGACAAAATCCTTACCAAGAATAATATCTACCCCTGGAATGGGCAGTTGTTTACTTACACCAACATTACACCAACCTGAAGTATAATTAGAATCAAGGTTAATTTGCATTAAAAACACATGTTGCACACTACCTGCAATACCTTGGAGAAGCACAACTTCACCAAGATCTCGGGTGTCAACATCAGCAAGTACATTCTGGGCAATAAGAGACTGGAAAGCTCCAGTATCACGGAGTAATTGAACAGTCTTACTACTACCATCTTTACACAATAATGTACCTGTAGAAATGTATGGTTTAAACTCAGCCATCCAATGGGGAATGACTGTAGTACATGGAGAATTATTTGTTTGCAATCCTCTACTCATAATAAGACCAGTTGGCCGTAATTCAGGATGCAAACTATAGCAAGAATCAATCACATGTCCTCTTCTCTTACAATGTGTACAATTCCTGACAGTGGACACACCTGTGGAACCAACTGCAGGTTTAGAATTAGCATTACTAGGATTAGATGGCCTGGCAATGGAGTAGCAATTTTAGGTTTTATAAGAGAAGAGTTCTTGGGAGTAACTGGAGCACTAGGATTGGATTTATACTGATAAGGAGTTTGGTGAGCATTATAATTTACTCTACGGTTAAACTTAGGTGATTGGGCCTTAGTCAACAACTCATGATCATCCACGAGCTTAGACAGCTCGTAAATGTCTGTTATATTTTTCTGTTCTGCCATAAAAGTAGACAATTTGTCAGGGAGACATGACATCACTTCTTCTGTTATAAGAAGATTCTAAAGAGCATCATACTCGATTATTGAAAGTGATTTTAGCCATCTGTTGCAGTAATTAATTTTTAGACGGGTGAAATCTGCTATTGTCTGATCACTTACCCTCTTTAAGTTCCTAAACTTTTGTCTGTGTGCTTCCGGATTTAATTGGTAAGCATTTAAGATGCTTTTCTTAACAAACTCATAGTCAAAACTGTTCTCATCAGGTAAAGATGCAAAAACCTCCTGACTTCTCCCTTTCAATTGACTTTGCATGATTGCAACCCATTGAGCCCTTGGCCAGTTCATACTGACTGCAATCTTAGAAAAATATGAGAAGAAAACCTCGGGATCCTCCTCACTGAACTTGGGTAACTCTATGTACTTATTTATCCTTATGGGATTATTATCACTACTATTTGAAACATTGCTAGTATTACCATGCCCAGCTGCCAAACGCTGTGTTTCAAGTCTTCAGCCATTTGTTGTTGAATTTCTAGCTGCTGTTTCTTTGTTGCTTCTAACTGCAACTGTGATGCAATCTCTAAACGTCTAGTTTCAAGCTCTCTCTGTTGAGCTTCAGCCTCTAATGTTTTTTGTTGGTTTCGAGCTTCAATTTCTCTTTGTTGAGCTTCAAGCTCTAGTATTTTTTGTTGGTTTTGAGCTTCCAGCTCTAATTTTTTCTGTTGCCTTGCAAATTCATATTCTTTTTCTTGAGCCTCAAGTTTAGCATATGTTAATTGCGCATCTAACTCAAGATGCCTTAAAGCAATTTGCTCACTAGTCTCCTCTTTGACTGACTCCGGAAATTCTTCCCCTAACTCACCATTTTCTACCAAATGTGTCACTGTGACTCTCAGAATTTGTGCTTTAGTCATGTTATTTTTGGCTGTTAATTCTAACTTAGTTGCCATATTTATTAAGGCATACTTTTTTTAGGTTTATAATTCCCTCAAAGTCTGGATTAGCCAACAGCGACACCACTTCATCCTCCATGGTTAATTAACACTTGGCACTTGATTGACTAAAATAATTAACAGAATGGCAAGGCACTACACTTCACTTTAAATTGTCACGACACTGAAAATTTGCTTGGCCTCACTGCACAAACAAAATATAGGATGACTTACCTCCAAAATTGTGAAACGTAGGTTACTTGTTACACAGGATGACTCTGGCATGGCATATTGCAAGTTTCTTAAAACACACAAATTTCTAAGCACACTTGTACCTAGGAAGGCAAGGTTAGATTAGCAAAACTTAAATATATGTGGGAACAATATATCCCGGCGACAGGCCCCCAAAATTAATGTAACGAAATGTACTTTATTGCTCGTGACACGTAACAGCGACAAAAATTTTTTAGTCTAGGGACATTGAACGACGCTGTAATCTCAAGGTGTGTCACCAGTATAAACCCATGGTTCGTACATGCAAGAATTAGAATTAATCACCCCAGGAATAATTAATTACACATAAACTATATATTGTATATTAAAATAATATTTCAGTTAATTATCAGTATTATATATCAATCAACAGATGGGCACTATCACATGTAAATCAAAATACAATTATGTCTCCACAGACTAATATACTACAGCAAAACAAAAAATATATATAAAACAGCCACATAACTCCTAGATGTTTATCCTCCGTGAGTCTACCGGTTACTGACTAAATTCCCAAGCGGAGAGTCGCTTCTCACTTCCTCACAACATGTCGAATGACAATATTTTATTAATATTAATTTTACTTAAATGGAGCCATATAATGGGAATAAGGTAATCATTAATTAACTAAATTAAAGAATGATCAGATTTACATGCATAATAAATGTAGTTTAATATAATACAATTATATATTTATAAAAATAAAGAGGAAATTCCTGGCAACTGCGCAACATAGCAGGAAGTAAAAGTTTCTCACGGTGTTGCCAACTAGATGATCAACTAAAACGGTGTGTTGCCAACTAGATGATTATTACAAATATAACTTTCTCACGGTAAGGCCAACGAGATGATCATTACAAAAATTTATAACGGTTTCTCACGGTATGGTCAACTAGATGATCATTACCAAAAATATAACATATAAGGCACATACAAGTAATGATATAATATATAAGCACATACAAGTAATGATATAATATATAAGCACATACAAGTAATGATATAATATATAAGCACATACAAGTAATGATATAATATATAAGCACATACAAGTAATGATATAATATATAAGCACATACAAGTAATGATATAATATATAAGCACATACAAGTAATGATGCATGGAATAAGTAAATTATTTAATATTCATATACGTATCCAATAGGGGTACGTAAAACACATCAGGTGAAGTTCCTTCAGTGCTCCAGTGCGGAACAGAAGTGGCACTTCAGAACCTTGCCTTTACTGCACAAACAAGCCAGGATCAGGAAATAACTCTGTTGAACATCCAATCTTCAGGAAGATTAATTAAGAATGTAGAACAACGACATGAGGGTGTCTCCTCATCTCATTTTAAGGGAGAAGTTAGATTACAGGAGCTGCTCAATGGGAAACGTAATTATAGCAGGTGGAACCACAGGAAGGCGCCAATTCCTTACAAGAAGCAGGGCTTTTTACAACACAATTCGAAAAGATGTTCTCAGAAGAAAATAAAAGAAAAACTAGCATTGTTTCTGGAAGGCATAGATCTAATTGCTTTCCCTTGGGATCCTGGTCGTGAGATGTGTGGAAAGTGTTGCTCTGTCAAGGAAGAAACCATAATCAAGGAGCAGCACTTAAGCGTGGGGACCATTACTAGGGTGAATCCTTAGGAGTGAATCTTGAAAGAAAGAAAACAACTGCAGTGTAGTGTGTAGTGTAAATACATCATGATCAGTTCAGTGCATCAAAATAGTACTACTTCGTTCAATCACAAGAATTAGATCAACAAACACCATGTCAGTACAATAATCATGAACAATTTCACAAAGAAGTATATTCTGTATTTAAATTGTTAAAGGTTTTCTTTTAGTCAAACCAGATATATTCTTGTTTGTTAGTCAAACCAGATATATTTAGAACCAAACCAAATATTCTCTTCTGTTGCTATATATACCATTCCACCCCTCAATGTGAAGCTGGTGGAGGGTCCTTCCCAAAAGGACATACTAAGTTTAAATTAAGTTTCTTACACCCACTGTTTTATAGGGACGGGGGGAGTGTGGAGGGAACCACATTCAAAGTGCCCGCCAGAGGGAATATTATATGTTAGTCACTCCTGATTGGTGGGCGGCAGTCCGACGCCGTGCGTCTGCGCATCACCCACGCACATGCCTGGAGGCGAGAGAGAGGGCAGAGAAGAACCGCACCTGACCGCAGAAAGACCTGTTAGTGATGCTCCCTGGACGGTGGTTATCCAGCAACCCGTATTGGCCAGCTACCATCGGACCTCGCCCATCCTCACCCCTAGAAGCCGTCGCATTGCTTCAGCCCTCCTGTAAGAAGACTGCAGCTCAAGGTGAGCCGCTATTTTCCCCGTTTTCTACCCATTTCTGTGTATGTTGATTACCACGTGGTTAGTCAGCCATAACCCCTAGGCGACCGCCTCCACATTATTAATTGACAATATGTTGTGCACAATTTTGGCCTTTATAAATTAAGGCATCAGGAAAAGTGCACGGTTTTGAGGGAATTAAGTATGGCAGAAGCACAGTCACTGACATTCAAAGAAGAGAAGGTATGAGATAATGATTTAAATGACGATTTAAATCCTTCCAGTTTTTGTTCGTTCTTCAATGAGAACCGATGCCAACGCAATGGCCAATAAACTGAATAATACTGGCCACTGAACAGTAAACTGAACCTATCATAAAGAAGAACGACAACCACTGACCGTCAAGTGCTCACATAGAATATAACTGTAAGAAACAATGTTCAAGTCTTGAGTAACAATCAAATATTTATCCATCAACCACGAAGGGAAGCGTCTCCCGATATCACCTCTCCTGCAGCCTCCCGTCCAATTTATTTTTTTTCTGGTTTTACATAGGTTTACCGTGAGAGACATTAACAATAATAGCCTTGACGAGGAAAGGAAATCGGCAGCTTATCGATGGTTTGCCTTGATGATATTTTCCAGCTATACTTCAAAAGAAAAGTTAACAGATGTTTGTCTTTTACCCTCGGCGGGTAGGCTGTTCCGCCGATATTTACCAACCCTCCTGGATGAATACGAATATCACATAACTTACAGTAAGAAAAAAAACTAACCAGTCTCCAGATAGCAGGATGTGATTCGGTTTGCATGGATATATCCATTTTTGGGTGTTCACATAAATTTTGCAACTTCAGTTTGGATATATGAAAAGGCACAGTTTGGTGCATTCAGATGGTAAAGCTTTATGACATTAATTACAAATGGCATAAGAAAGAAACAAATATTAATTATATTTAGAACCTATAACTGAAAAATATTTTAAGTAAAGCAGTTGATATAAAAAGCTGTATCAAATTAAAAGTTGTTTGTTTCATCGCAGTGAATGTAAACATGTGATCATGGGCGCATTCGTTCAACAACAATAACACACGTGATCCTAGATTCGGGCATGGTGGGCATGGGAGCCGGTCGGCCGAGCGGACAGCACGCTGGACTTGTGATCCTGTGGTCCTGGGTTCGATCCCAGGCGCCGGCGAGAAACTTTGGGCAGAGTTTCTTTCACTCTATGCCCCTGTTACCTAGCAGTAAAATAGGTACCTGGGTGTTAGTCAGCTGTCACGGGCTGCTTCCTGGGGGTGGAGGCCTGGTCGAGGACCGGGCCGCGGGGACACTAAAAAGCCCCGAAATCATCTCAAGATAACCTCAAGATATGGTATGTAAAGTTTTCTTGGTATTTATGTAAATTATTCCTTCATGTATAATATTTTACTAATTGAAAATTATGCAAATATTTCATTGCTGATTAGTTACATAATTTTCAAAAGCTAGTTTCAGCATTAAAGTTTTGCTTGTTATGTGTTGGAAGAATATATTTTACTGCATATTGGTATTCACATTCCAATACTTTTGAGTATGCAAACATATTTTTATCAATTATGTTTTTTATAATAGGTAGATGATACAGAAAGCAGTACAGTGTCTGTCACAAATCCTCATACTGCGGTAGCAATATAACCACAAATGAGTAAAATAAATATGCCTGGAAGATCGACCCCAACTCATACTAGCAGGTAAAAAAATATCAATTAATCAGCTTGTGACAAAATTGCAAATAAAGAAGTGTTAGGTTATGTCATTGTGTTAGGTTAGTCTAGCTATTATTTCCAGTTTGTTTTTTAATTTGTATTAGTATGCAGTATTTGGCTATTGTAGCAAATTGGAATGTACAAAGTCCAATATTTTTTTGGCAGATTCGTTCTTGGCTCCTGAAAACTATCTTTTCAAGGTCAAGTTCATGTATGTTTATTGAGACAAAAAAGAAATTTCAAGGGGAAAGAGTAACTTAGGCTATTTCTACCCCCCCCCCCTCTACTTTAAGTCCCTTAAGGGGCGCACAAATTCAGTGAGTACAAATAGACAAATAACAGTACAAGAATCCCATTTAACATTGCAGGTTAATATAGTAAGCACCGCATATAAGTGTTACACTATTGGGGCAAAATTCTTTTAGCTCCTAACTATCCCGTTTATCATACCATTATCACACATCCAAACAATTTGATGTGGTACACTATTTATTTCCTTATTTCTATAGTTATCAATAAGTTGACACTCTAATACATAATGTTCTAAGGTGTGGGTGTGCGGCATACTACATAATTTACACTCCTTATCTTTTTCACTGACATGAACACCGTATTGCCAGATATATTTGTATTCTAATCTCAATTTCATGCAAATTGAATCCTTCCAAGTAGACTTTCCTCTACCATAGGTGAAGGAGGAGTTTGTATTTATTATTTATTAATTCTTAAGTGTGTTACTACTGTCCACAAACTATCTTTATTTACCAGACGTACCAAGAATAACTCCGGACAATAATGATGGTATTGTTTATAAAATCATTTGATTATAGCATTTATAATGCAGTAATATCAAACGTTACAACCTTGTGTAGTACAGTAAGACTTTGTTTTAACAATAACAACAGTATTTTTTTCTATGCTCAGCATAATTGGCTTGAAATCCATTATCTAAAAGAAATGAAAGATAGAAATTATAATTTCTATCACTTTGATTGTGATGTATATTTTTTAACAGAAGGTCTCCAGATACTAGCAATTTTAGCTAAAGAGAACTATGATCGTGAATATTGGAAAATAAACACAGCTCTCCAGAAAAAATGTGAATACGTCAAGTGAAGTTTAAATATTGAGGACCTAAATTATCTGAAGCCTTCAAACAAATAGTGCACGCTACGCTCCTCACTCTTAGCTGTTTTACAGCCCTCAAACTACCGCTAGATGATATAGACCGCCACCCACAGGCAGCTAAGTACCTGGAGTTCAAGCATGTTGTAACACTATCAAAGAAACCAACCAAAAGCAACTCATCCCATCTCAAACAAATTTCACATCAAACCTCTATGGCTGTGAGTATCAGTGCATGCTGCCCGCCTCTCCTCGCCTCCGCGCTGCCTGACGAAAGTTTCTTCACAACAAATACCCCTGGTCCATTCCCAACCAATTATGTCTCCTGAAAACGTGACTGCGCAGGGAAATAAGAGCAACAAACCCCCTAACAAGGCATCCTTCCCGGCCAACTCTGACAGCCCTCGTGTTTCTCCATCTGGAAGCTCTGGGGTCCGCGGCAGAGATGCTGCTCTACCCTCAACCCCATTGAGCCAGGGAGCGGGGTCCTCTCAATCCTCTCCCATTAACATGCTAACATCCCAGTTTACGCAATTCAAGCGAGCTTCCGGTCCCTCACCGGAGTTCCCTAACTGGACCGAGAATCAGTGGTTTAAAAAGTTGTGCCTAGTCCTTGAGTCTCAAAATGCTATCAACTTGAGTCTTCAAAATGAGAATCTAGCAAACCAAATCTCCATCGTCAACAACAAGAAATAACCCTCCTCCGCGACGATATTAGAAACTATAAGGCTAGCCAAGAACAACTCCAGCATGACTTGAATGATCTCCGTGAGGAAAACAATCTTATGAAAACTGATGAAGCAATAAAAAAACAAGAAGAAGCTCTCAACAAAATGACCGAATGTATCAGTACATTATCCGCTCAACGGTCCGTCTCCCAGGAAGAACAAGATCAGCAAAAGCTGCTGGACTCTGTTATTGTGTCGTCCCAAGACATACGTGTGGAGCGTGAAGGGGAAAAATGTGTTGAAATAGCTCAGGCTCTCATAAAAAACGAATTGCAGGTCTTTTTAAATAAAACAGACATTATTGCTGCAAAAGTAGTAGTAGGCAAAAAGAATCCATCAGGACAAAACCAGCGGAAAATTCGCCTGAAGCTGACTTCCCAGTCCTTGAAATCGCATCTTGTTCGGTCAGCTGCATCCCAACGGAAGGGAATATACATCAACGAGTGCTTGACTAGAAAAAGACAGTAACTCCTCTACCGCCTGCGTCAAATCCGTCATCAAAACCCAGAGGCGATTCATCAGTGCTTTGTAAGAGATGGATTGATTAAATTGAGAAAGACTGCAGAGGGTAAAATGTTTACAATTACTAATGAAGAGAACCTCAACACTTTCCTCTCCCAAAGTGGTTTGCCTCACCTTATTGTCACTCTCAATGAATCAACTTAATTAACTCCCATGTCACCTAGTGCGGGCTAGGTATCTTAAGTCTCCTTGTTTCACTTTTAGCTGAATTTTTAACTTACTAACACTAGATACAGAGCAAATTTAAAGCTCAGTGTAGGAAACTACGAAGATGAAATTAGGAACTTTTTGGTTTTGTTTTTGAATGAGGCAAAAGTTTGACAGCTTTTCAATTCACTAGAGAGTGAGTTCCATAGACTAGGTCCCTTTCATAGAGTGTTTACACAGATTAAGTTTGACCCAGGGGATATCAAAGAGATATTTATTTCTGGTGTGGTGATAATGGGTCCTATTACATCTGTCCAGGGAGAGTTTCACTGCATGGTTTGCATTTAAGAACAGGGTTTTGTAAATGTAGTTGACACAAGAGAATGTGTGTGGAGGGAATTAATATTTAGCATGTTAAGGGATTTAAACAAGGGAGCTGAGTGTTGTCTGAAAGAAATTGAATTGAATTGAAATTGAAATTGAATTGAAATAAGTTTATTGATGTGTTTAATACATACATAGACACACATCACAAACGATAAACATATTACCAAACATTCTGAGAGATAAACATATACATTTCCTCCTTCACAAGTAGTATGATATCAGACGTACACACAAATACTTTTATGACCTAGGTATACTGTATAGACAATTTGCAAGAGACATGCAGATAATTCAACAAAATATTACAGTCTTGGTGCAAAATTCTTATATTTCTCAAGAATATCATCAACCTTTCCGTTGTGACACATCCAGGCTATTTGTTCAGGAAGAGTCCTTATTTCAGTGTTTCTATATACATTAATCAAAGGACAATCATGAAAAAAATTTCGAGAAAACTGAGGGGTCTATGACCGGCTTGGAGAAAAATGTTCATAAAACCTATGACCCAATGACTGGCTTGGGGGGAAAAAGTTCGTAAAACCCAGGGACCAATGACCGGCTTGGAGGAAAAAGTTCGTAAAACCCATGGCCCAATGACCGGCTTGGGGGAAAAAGTTTGTAAAACCCATGGCCCAATGACCGGCTTGGGGGAAAAAGTTCGTAAAACCCATGGCACAATGACCGGCTTGGGGGAAAAAGTTTGTAAAGCCCATGGCACAATGACTGGCTTGGGGGAAAATGAAAATAATAATTAGGCACATTGTGCCTTATTCCACTATTATAAGTAGTGGGAAACAACTCATAGACAGGCAATTTTGATTTTTTCCCATGCCGGTCTATGAGTCGTGTGTTTTTCGTTACCTCGGTGATGCGTCACTCCCCTCAACAACTGCCAGTTACCGAGTCGTGATTTTTTTTCGTGAAACTTTGACTGCCGGTCACTGAGTCGTGATTTTTTTCCGTGAAACTTTGACTGCCGGTCTATGAGTCATGTGCTTTTCGTTACCCCAGTGACCCTGCGCAGACATTGCTAATGGTCAATGACGTCACCCCCGTCTTCATCTTCCCTGAATAAGTCCGTTTTCTGTTATAGTGTATTTATTCCCATTTTCGATATTTATAGAAAAGCGGGATTCAAATGCTGCCTTCTGTCAAGCCTAATGTGCAATGGCGTTAACCAATATAAGCTCGTTTTTCACAATAAGGTATTACCATACTGTTTCCCATTGTCTAAGATCATTTTAACATAAGAAATGAGTTCAACCCTGTTACAGAACCAGTATTTACCCAGGTCTTTTTTCCTAAATGTAAAACTTATTCCAATTTATACCCATTGTTTCGTGTTCTGTCTTGTGTTGATTCTTTTAATCGGCTATTAATATCCCCCTTTGTCATGTCCATTCAGTCATACCTCTATCATGTCGCCCCTATGTCTTCTTCGCCTTTCTAGAGAATGTAATTTAAGCTTTGTCAATCTTTCTTCAGAGATTGCTTATGTAGCATAGGGCAAATAAAAATGAAAACCCACTATCATCCATTTGTATGAAAACAGTCCCCTGTCAGGCGTGGTGACTTCAATGCGATTTCAGTAGTAATCCATTATTGCTGCATAAATATATTTGCACGTACATAAATATATATGCTCATCTCACATTCGCTAAAAAATACATGCCTCCCCACACCTTACTGTAGCATATAACAAATCAAAATACTCATTCAGTGTACATATGGACTACATTAAGTAAAAGCAAGTTTCTCATGTTTTGAAATAAGGCCTTCTGCAATCACCTGCTTTTCTGACGTCATCATCCCTAATGCGCTGTAAGACTCCAATGAGCTTCCAGCCAACATGCTAAATGCGGATCCCAGGAGGTTCACACATAAGTGTGAACTCTTAATCAGGCTTAATGCCTCAACTGTACTCTGTGCTTCATCAGAGTCGATATTCAGCTACATTGGCTCGTATTTTCGCTCATTGCTCATATTTTCTGTTATTCATAAACCCTATCAAACCATCCTAACCTAACTTATTATATAACAAATAAATACATTCTACAGACCAGTTGTTGTTGTTTAGTGACGTCTCAAAAAGCGAGCTCAATATAGGGATAGGGTATTGTTGTTGTTGGTCATTAGCATATAAGTGTCAAGGCATCACAGCACCTGACTGGTCGACTATGTGTGACGTCACCAGATAACCAATGCGTCCTTTAGCAGCCTACCTGTATATGTATTTTTTTTATGTTATTATTCTAAAATGGCTATACTATCCATCCTCCACCTAACCTAATCAGAGGTTTAAAAATATACATTTTAATTATCCACAACTGTAATCATTATTCGTGTTTAATATTACTTAATATTCGGATTAAGTACATAAAGATTGGGAGTTTGGGTAACACTAGATACAGAACAAATTTAAAGCTCAGTGTAGGAAACTACGAAGATGAAATTAGGTACTCTTTGTTTTTGTTTTTAAATGAGGCAAAAGTTTGACAGCTTTTCAATTCACAAACTTTTTCCCCCAAACCAGTCATTGGCCCTGGGTTTTACGAACTTTTTCCCCCCAAGCTGGTCATGGGTCATAGATTTTACGAACATTTTTCTCCAAGCCGGTCGTAGACCCCTGGGTTTTCTCGAAAAAATTTCATGACAGTCCGTTGATTAATGTATATAGAAACACTGAAATAAAGACTGTTCCTGAACAAATAGCCTGGATGTGTCACAACGGAAAGGTTGATATATTCTTGAGAGGTATAAGAATTTTGCACCAAGACTGTAATATTTTGTTGAATTATCTGCATGTTTCTTGCAAATTGTCTATACAGTATACCTAGGTCATAAAAGTATTTGTGTGTACGTCTGATATCATACTACTTGTGAAGGAGGAAATGTATATGTTTATGTTTGGTAATATGTTTATTGTTTGTGATGTGTGTCTATGTATGTATTAACACGATGTACTGAACGGGGTGAGAATAGCTTGAGCTACCTCATCCCTTTGTGTGTATTTTACATCAATAAACTTATTTCAATTCAATTTCAATTTCAATTCAATCAATTCCTTTCAGGCAACACTCAGCTTCCTTGTTAAATCCCTTAACATGCTAATATAACTCCCTCCACACACATTCTCTTGTGTCAACTACATTTACAAAACCCTTTCTTAAATGCAAACCATGCACTGAAACTCTCCCTGACCCATTATCACCACACCAGAAATAATATCTCTTTGATATCCCCTGGGTCAAACTTAATCTGTGTAAACACTCTATGAAAGGGACCTAATCTATGGAACTCACTCCCTAGTGAATTGAAAAGCTGTCAAACTTTTGCCTCATTCAAAAACAAAACCAAAAAGTTCCTAATTTCATCTTCGTGGTTTCCTACACTGAGCTTTAAATTTGCTCTGTATCTAGTGTTACCCAATCTCCCAATCTTTATGTACATAATCCAAACAACCCTATCATTATGTTCATTGCTGTCTTCTTTTATGTGTTAGCCATATGCTGTATTGTGCCTACTAATATTTGTTAAACTACCGTTCAAGCTGTCATTGCAATCAATCTGAGTTACCTATGTGCTTTAATATACCTACAAATTTTTCTCATCTTTTATTGTTTTTCTTGCTATGTACCTTTTATCATTTTATGAATTTTGCTAGTATTTACCTACTTAAAATTTTCTTAGATTAAGGACCTGCCTGAAACGCTGCGCATACTAGTGGCTTTACATGAATGTAATTACTATGCTATGTAGCCTCACAATCCCAATGAACTTTCTTGTATATATATAATAAATAAATAAATAATACTATGATACAGGAACACACAAACATGGGTCACGGAATAAATAACTAAATAACAAATTCCCTTCTGATAGGTTTGTACGTTGTGTTTGTTTGAAATTCAATAATCCTGCAGTAATTTGCTCCTCTTCCTTTCTTGTTTGAAGGCTTCAGATAATTTAGGTCCTCAATATTTAAACTTCACTTGACGTATTCACATTTTTTCTGGAGAGCTGTGTTTATTTTCCAATATTCACGATCATGGTTCTCTTTAGCTAAAATTGCTAGTATCTGGAGACCTTCTGTTAAAAAATATACATTCTGAATAGGTCACAATCAAAGTGATAGAAATTATAATGGGATGATGGATTTCAAGCCAATTATGCTGAGCATAGAAAAAATACTGTTGTTACTGTTAAAACAAAGTCTTACTGTATTACACAAGGTTGTAACGTTTGATATTACTGTCTTATAAATGCTATAATCAAATGATTTTATAAACAATACCATCATTATTGTCCGGAGTTATTCTTGGTACGTCTGGTAAACAAAGATAGTTTGTGGACAGTAGTAACACACTTAAGAATTAATAAATAATAAATACAACCTCCTCCTTCACTTATAGTAGAGGAAAGTCTACTTGGAAGGATTCAATTTGCATGAAATTAAGATTAGGATACAAATATATCTGGCAATACGGTGTTGATGTCAGTGAAAAAGATAAGGAGTGTAAATTATGTAGTATGCCGCACGCCCACACCTTAGAACATTATGTATTAGAGTTTCAACTTATTGATAACTATAGAAATAAGGAAATAAGTAGTGTACCACATCAAATTGTTTGGATGTGTGATAATGCTATGATAAACAGGATACTTAGGAGCTAAAAGAATTTTGCCCCAATAGTGTTACACTTATATGCGGTGCTTACTATATTAACCTGAAATGTTAAATGGGAATCTTGTACTGTTATTTGTCTATTTGTACTCACTGAATTTGTGCGCCCTTAAGGGATTTAAAGTAGGTTGGGGTGGGGGGTAGAAATAGCCTAAGCTACTCTTTCCCCTTGAAATTTATTTATTTTTTGTCTCAATAAACATACATGAACTTGACCTTGAAAAGATAGTTTTCAGGAGCCAAGAACGAATCTGCCAAAAAAACATTGGGCTTTGTACATTCCAATTTGCTACAATAGCCAAATGCTGCATACTAATACAAATTAAAAAACAAACTGGAAATAATAGCTAGACTAACCTAACACAATGACATTACCTAACACTTCTTTATTTGCAATTTTGTCACAAGCTGATTAATTGATATTTTTTTACCTGCTAGTATGAGTTGGGGTCGATCTTCCAGGCATATTTATTTTACTCATTTGTGGTTATATTGCTACCGCAGTATGAGGATTTGTGACAGACACTGTACTGCTTTCTGTATCATCTACCTATTATAAAAAAGCATAATTGATAAAAATATGTTTGCATACTCAAAAGTATTGGAATGTGAATACCAATATGCAGTAAAATATATTCTTCCAACACATAACAAGCAAAACTTTAATGCTGAAACTAGCTTTTGAAAATTATGTAACTAATCAGCAATGAAACATTTGCATAATTTTCAATTAGTAAAATATTATACATGAAGGAATAATTTACATAAATACCAAGAAAACTTTACATACCATATCTTGAGGTTATCTTGAGATGATTTCGGGGCTTTTAGTGTCCCCGCGGCCCGGTCCTCGACCAGGCCTCCACCCCCAGGAAGCAGCCCGTGACAGCTGACTAACTCCCAGGTACCTATTTTACTGCTAGGTAACAGGGGCATAGAGTGAAAGAAACTCTGCCCAAGTTTCTCGCCGGCGCCTTGGATCGAACCCAGGACCACAGGATCACAAGTCCAGCGTGCTGTCCGCTCGGCCGACCGGCTCCCCTGCCCACCATGCCCGAATCTAGGATCACGTGTGTTATTGTTGTTGAACGAATGCGCCCATGATCACATGTTTACATTCACTGCGATGAAACAAACAACTTTTAATTTGATACAGCTTTTTATATCAACTGCTTTACTTAAAATATTTTTCAGTTATAGGTTCTAAATATAATTAATATTTGTTTCTTTCTTATGCCATTTGTAATTAATGTCATAAAGCTTTACCATCTGAATGCACCAAACTGTGCCTTTTCATATATCCAAACTGAAGTTGCAAAATTTATGTGAACACCCAAAATGGATATATCCATGCAAACCGAATCACATCCTGCTATCTGGAGACTGGTTAGTTTTTTTTCTTACTGTAAGTTATGTGATATTCGTATTCATCCAGGAGGGTTGGTAAATATCGGTGGAACAGCCTACCCGCCGAGGGTAAAAGACAAACATCTGTTAACTTTTCTTTTGAAGTATTGCTGGAGAATATCATCAAGGCAAACCA
Source organism: Procambarus virginalis (assembly GCA_020271785.1). Taxonomy (NCBI): domain Eukaryota; kingdom Metazoa; phylum Arthropoda; class Malacostraca; order Decapoda; family Cambaridae; genus Procambarus; species Procambarus virginalis. Next base: position 22,495 of record WNGS01140627.1, read on the forward strand.
TCGATAAGCTGCCGATTTCCTTTCCTCGTCAAGGCTATTATTGTTAATGTCTCTCACGGTAAACCTATGTAAAACCAGAAAAAAAAATAAATTGGACGGGAGGCTGCAGGAGAGGTGATATCGGAAGACGCTTCCCTTCGTGGTTGATGGATAAATATTTGATTGTTACTCAAGACTTGAACATTGTTTCTTACAGTTATATTCTATGTGAGCACTTGACGGTCAGTGGTTGTCGTTCTTCTTTATGATAGGTTCAGTTTACTGTTCAGTGGCCAGTATTATTCAGTTTATTGGCCATTGCGTTGGCA
>WNGS01140627.1:30564-41858 GCA_020271785.1 Procambarus virginalis
TAGTCCTGAGCTGTGGCTTTTCATTACTGCAAGATGCCCTGCATACACATTAACTTGGCGTCTGTATCTTTCTAATAAAAATTACCGGGGAGTGTCAAACACACTGGCCAACAGAATTGTCAAGTTTAGACACACCAGCACTATCATGGCAGACAACATCCATCATATTTCTCACCTTAAGATACAACTCCTTGTTGAATGCCAAATCTTTTGACACAGACCCATACCTCATGGCTCAGGCTCCAACACAATAGCAGAACCAACACTAGGAGACGTTCAAAACTCGCCATCAACAGATGGGAATGCCTCCACTGCCTCTGGAGATGCAGCTACACGCAGTCACACCAGACGTAGGTCTCCTCCTTGTATACCCATGGTTTGCATAGTTCTGGTTTTCAGAGACAGGGACATATTTTCTAAGGGTCCGTTTCATTCCACTCGCTATCCAGTTCGAAGGTTGTCAGCTAGCTCTCAGGATTCTGATTCGGATGACTCCACGTCTCGACGACAGTGGAACAGTCATGGTCGAAGGAATAATTCGTTCCGTCCACACCTCGATAACTCGATTATGATGGTACATCTGATTGGACTCGTTCTATCGCCGTTTCACATCGTATGCAGCGGAAAAAGATTGGAGTGGCACGACTTCTCTAACAAACTTGGGTTGGTGTCCTAATTTAAGGAAAAAAGCTAGTGATTTTTACATCCGAATACTAGACTGAGAACCATCACTTGATTACACTCGCATGATGCACAAACTTGTAAAGAGATTTGGAGATAGGGCGGTTTTAGACGTGGCAATAATAAAGTTTTCTCAGGCCCACCAGGAGAATGGTGAGGAAATCAGAGAATGGGCTGATAGAGTTTAGCATTTGGCTCATCGAGCTTACAAACATCTGGAAAGGGGAGAGGAAGAGCAGATGGCAATCATGTGATTTGGCCAAGGTTTGCTAGATAAGCGTTTAGCAGAATATATTTCCAACGCTAATATTTCTTCCATGGAAAAAGCCATTGATAGGGCTCAGACATTTCAACATAATTCTGTTGCTATTCACGGGTCAGCAGGGTCATCCTCACATAGTTCCCAGCAGCAGAGGTCCCAAGGGCCAGTAGTGCGGATAAATGCTGTGGGTAGACCTTTCCGATATGAACAGCCAGGCCGGAGTAGTTTGGCTTTCCGCCTCCGCTCACGGACACCCACAAAATCTCCAAATTCGTCACCGGCTGATAGCTTATCAGGTCATGATAACGGGTTCTCCGGCAAACAAATGCTGGATCAGGTTCTCCCTCTCTTGCGGGAATAGATACAAAGCTAGATAAATTGACAGGCATGAAATCAAAACTAGACGAAGTTGACTCAGGGATCTCAGGGGTTCGTGACAAATTGGACAAGGTATGTGAAGGTTTGAGGCGTCTCACAAACGCTATCATATTGCCTCAGGGCCAACGTACCCCATCACCTAGGCAGAATAATAATTGTTACCTATGTGGGGAAGAGGGTCACTTTGCTCGCGAATGCCAAAGATCCCAGGATGGCTGGGATGAAGGCCACAAACAGGGAGAACATGCCGACAATAAGTTTCATGTTTCCTTCAACGAGGAGAATTCGTCTTTAAACATGGACGGGTCGGCTCAACAGGCCTAAATCCGACCCAGCCACCACCAGGCCCACAACGTCTACCTAGGGTACATCCCCGGAATGTTATAAGTAATCTAATGTTAAAAGTCATTGATATTCACTATTCATCTTTGAATAACCCTGCAGAGGGTCAGCAGGTTTCATCTATGCAGCTTGAAAGCTCACCACCTGAAGTTTCCTCAATGCTAGAGTTCAGGACCAGGGAAGTGAGCGTACTTCAGGACCACACACTAGTAGAACAACCTGATCATGGGCAGGAGACTGCCCAGGCAAATATCCAACCTTCAGGGGAGGGGTTAGCAAAAAGTACTCGTTCAGAAATTAGTATTGTCTCGGACTCAGGGGCAGAAGCAGCAGATAAGGACAAGGACGACCAGCAGAGTTTGGCTGCACTAGGTGGGAACACTTTGTTACGAACCGTACTTTATTGCTTGTGACACGTAACAATGACAAAAATATTTTAGTCTAGGGACATTGAACGACGCTGTAATCTCAAGGTGTGTCACCAGTATAAACGCATGGTTTGTACATGCAAGAATTAGAATTAATCACCCCAGGAATAATTAATTACACAATCTATAAACTGTATATTAAAATAATATTTCAGTTAATTCTCAATATTATATATCAATCAACTGATGGGCACTATCACATGTAAATAAAAAATAAAATTATTTCTCCACAGACTAATATATTACAGCAAAACAAAAAAATATATAAAACAGACACATAACTCCTAGATGTTTATCCTCCGTGAGTCTACCGGTTACTGACTAAATTCCCAAGCGGAGAGTTGCTTCTCACTTCCTCACAACATGTCGAATGACAATATTTTAATATTAATTTTACTTAAATGGAGCCATATAATGGGAATAAGGTAATCATTAATTAACTAAATTAAAGAATGATAACTGGCAACTGCGCAACATAGCAGGAAGTAAATGTTTCTCACGGTGTTGCCAACTAGATGATTATTACAAAATATAACATTCTCACGGTAAGGCCAACTAGATGATCACTACCAAAAATATAATATATAAGCACATACAAGTAATGATATAATATATAAGCACATACAAGTAATGATATAATATATAAGCACATACAAGTAATGATATAATATATAAGCACATACAAGTAATGATATAATATATAAGCACATACAAGTAATGATATAATATATAAGCACATGCAAGTAATGATATAATATATAAGCACATACAAGTAATGATATAATATATAAGCACATACAAGTAATGATGCATGGAATAGGTAAATTATTTAATATTTATATACGCATCCAATAAGGGTACATAACACTTCCACCTCCAAGAAAAAATACAATGGATTGAAGATCAATGGCATTTTTTCTGAAGTAAAAATGTTAAGTAAAAGAATATTTCACTCATGGTACATCATATACAAAACTTCTGGGCAAAGCATCAGCAATGACATTCTGCCTGCCCGGAATATGTTTAATCTCAACATTAAATTCTTGTAGAAACAATGACCAGCGCAGAATTCGTTGGTTCTTAATTTTCATCATATTAATGAATGTAAGGGGATTGTGGTCAGTAAACACTAACACTTTATTTCCTGAAAGGTAATTTCAAATTTCTTGATTGACAATATGAGACCCAACGCCTCCTTTTCTACCACTAAATAGTTCTTCTGGGCGGAATTAAATTTTCTAGAGTAATAATATACAGGATGTTCAATATTATCTAGACCAACTTGTATAAGCACAGCGCCTATTCCAACATCTGATGCATCAATATGTAAAATAAAAGGTTTGTCAAATTGATGACTAGCAAGAACAGGTGACGTTGACAATATGCCCTTTAAGTTCTGAAATGAATTCTGCCAATCTTGAGTCCACTTAAACTTTACTTGCTTTCGCAACAAATTTGTCAATGGGGCAGCAACTGTCGAAAAATTCCTACAGTACCGCCTATAGTAAGCACACATACCAATAAATCTTTGGACTCCCTTTTTACTGGTTAACACTGGGTAGTCCACAATGGCTTGTATCTTATCTTGTAAAGGAATTATATTACCTTAGCCTACTTCATGTCCAAGATAGGTTATAGTATCTCTTGCCCAACTATAGTTACTCATATTCACGGTTAAATTTGCGTTTTTCAACACTGTAAACAATTGCTTAAGGCCTGAAAGATGATCTGCCCAATTCTTACTATACAAAACAATGTCGTCAAGGTAGGCCCTACAATCTGGCACATCCTTGAGTAAGAAATTCATGAGTCTTTGAAAGGATTCAAAGGATTGAATTCATAAGCACCATCAGGTGTAACAAAAGCAGTAACTTCCCTAGCATAATCAGTTAATGCAATCTGATAATATCCCTTAGATAAATCAAGTTTACTTACATAATTAGCATGTCCTATTGATTCAATATACTTCTCCAAAAGTGGTAAGGGAAATACATCAACAGTAGTTCTCTTGTTCAGTTTACATAACCTCCAGGTCCCCACCCCCCTGGTTTTGGCACTAACAAGCACGGAGAGCTCCAAGTACTTTGACTTGGCCGAATGAAATTATGCTGGAGCAGATTCAATTTTCGGGATTCACTCTGTAAGGATGTTGTCTAATCTGAGTGCTGTCCAGGAGCTGAATGTCGTGTGTGACGAGGTGGGTCTGTGTGGGAATCTCCCCAAACAGAGATGTATGGTTGTCCAGCAGCACCTGGAACTCATCACGTTGCTCCTCCTGTAAATGACATAGCATCTCCCTTCCATTGGAACTGGAACTGAGAAGTTGAATATTAACATCATTTTCTTCACTACAGTTTCCCTCAGATGGTAACTCTTCGCTACTAAAACAAGCTACCACTCCTGGTCCAACATAAGCCTTTAACCTGTTAATATGCACATTCATTTTATGTTCTGAAAGAGTAGGGTTAAATATTTTGTAAGTTAGGTCTCCCACCTTCTCTACCACTTGGTAGGGTCTTTCAAACTTATGGGACATGGAAGGCCACAAACGAGGTTTCAACACCAACACCAAATCTCCGACAACAAACGACCTGAGTTTAGTCCTGAACTTTTTGTCATATCTTTGTTTCATGGCTTGTTGAGTCTGTTCCAGATGTTCCTTCCCCAACTCTCTAGCCCGACACAACTTGTCCTTGACCTCACTCAAGTACAAACCACTCTGATGAACAGAGACATCTCTCGTTAACTTTTCTTGGAGCATTTTTAACGGACCTCTCACTTGGTGACCAAATACGAGCTCAAAAGGTGAACTCTCCAATGACCCTTGTAACCCTTCTCTGGCAGCAAACAACACAAATGGGAGATTCTCATCCCAATTTCGTGGATAAGTTTCTCCTGTCGTCTTTATCATCTGTTTCAACGTTTGATGGAAACGTTCACGCCCACCTTGACTTTGTGGATGATATGGACTGGAAAACGTGTGCTGAATCCCTTTGGATTTACAGAAAGATTTGAAAACTTTAGAACAAAAATTTCCCCCATTGTCACTCTGGATAACTCTAGGCATTCCGAGCAAGGAGAAAAACCGTTCAAGACACTTGATGATATTATGAGTCTTAGTATTTCTTAAAGCATATGCCTCAGGAAATCTCGTCGTCATAAACATGAGTAAACATAAAAATGTTACCCGACTTAGTCTTAGGTAAAGGACCTACACAATCTATTACAACTTGAGAAAATGGTTCATCAGGAACTACAATAGGTTGCAATGGTGCTCTTGGCACAGATTGGTTTGGTTTGCCAACAATTTGACAGGGTACACAGTTATGACAATACCGGACCATGTCTTTCTTTAACTTGGGCTAGTAAAAATATTTGCATATTTTATGGTACATATTTGTGATACCTTGGTGACCTCCCATGGGGTCATAATGTGCAGCCTGCAGGACCTGCTTACGATAAACATTGGGGACAACTAGATGGGTTCTGGTCTCACAATCATCTGATGAGGGAGTTCCCTTTGGTCTCCACCTTCTCATCAGAAGTCGATCCTTGAAAAAGAAACCCGTCCCTTCTTCCAATGCATCAACATTATCAGGAGCCTCAGAAATGCACTCAAGTTAACTAGGATCAGTAGTCTGTATAACACTTAAGGGCAATGACTCAGACTCAGTAGCGAGCGGGCAAGAACCTAGTAGCTTGATCTCTCTTTCCTGATTGATCAGAATAAATTGGAGCCATAGCTACTTCGGCCTCACTCTCGACAACTGGTTTAGTGGAGACAAGCGGGCAAGGTGAGTTCAGCCTCTTCACCTTCACTTTCCTTGTGGTTTAGGTTCGGCGGGGCTTCTACTACTGCCTCTCTCTCATCATCCAGTCGAGTCATAAAAGATTCCTCAAGATCCACCTCCCACTCCTTTACTGAAGGGGTCCTGGTCTTGAGAACAGCTACCTTAGTGAAGACAGGATTACTTTCACCCGTTTTTCTCATTGATCTAGTTTCAACACAAGCAGGGTAAATAATGTCATCATCTGCTTCCGGTTGATCTAGTACATTATTGGGATTAATTAACATTATTTGACACCTGATCCCTTCAAACTTTCGTTTGACAAAATCCTTACCAAGAATAATATCTACCCCTGGAATGGGCAGTTGTTTACTTACACCAACATTACACCAACCTGAAGTATAATTAGAATCAAGGTTAATTTGCATTAAAAACACATGTTGCACACTACCTGCAGTACCTTGGAGAAGCACAACTTCACCAAGATCTCGGGTGTCAACATCAGCAAGTACATTCTGGGCAATAAGAGACTGGAAAGCTCCAGTATCACGGAGTAATTGAACAGTCTTACTACTACCATCTTTACACAATAATGTACCTGTAGAAATGTATGGTTTAAACTCAGCCATCCAATGGGGAATGACTGTAGTACATGGAGAATTATTTGTTTCCAATCCTCTAGTCATAATAAGACCAGTTGGCCGTAATTCAGGATGCAAACTATAGCAAGAATCAATCACATGTCCTCCTCTCTTACAATGTGTACAATTCCTGACAGTGGACACACCTGTGGAACCAACTGCAGGTTTAGAATTAGCATTACTAGGATTAGATGGGCCTGGCAATGGAGTAGCAATTTTAGGTTTTATAAGAGAAGAGTTCTTGGGAGTAACTGGAGCACTAGGATTGGATTTATACTGATAAGGAGTTCGGTGAGCATTATAATTTACTCTACGGTTAAACTTAGGTGATTGGGCCTGTTACGACTCTGGGTTCTTTAGATGGAAACCAGAGGTCAAAATTGAGCTTATTAACGACAATATGGCAGGGCACGCATAGAGAGCTGAAGCTGTTTGTAATCATCCCTGCCAGAAGTACGACTATTCGTGTTGCTCACAAAGCATTTAGACTCTTAAACTTGTTGTGGATTAAGTAACATTGTTATAAGTTTAACTACCCGTAGAATGAGGAAAGTAGCAATATGAGGCATAAGGGGAAGATGTTTTAATGTGTATAGCTGTATGATCAATTGGGCTCTTCCCGGCACCACACGCATGCTGCAGGGCTCGAGACTGAGACGCTCTTCTCTGCTGGCTGGCTGTGCTGTTCGGACGTGCTCTCCTCCTTCCTCTTAATTCTTTATTTCTGTGACTTAGTTGGTTAAGTACTCCATTACTCATTTTTGTATATGTCTGGCATACCTATCGTTCTATGTGTAGAGTAGTATACCTGGGGTGTAGTAAGTGTTTTTTAAGGGTTTATCTTACTTGCTATGCTAACGGGGGTCCCAGTGTAACCACGTGGTCCCCTACCCTAAGCTGACTCAAGTGTTTTATAGTAGAGCTTTACCCTAGCTTGCTTTCAGTGTAAAACTTTGTATCCTGTCTATGTGGACCAAGGCTTTTAACGTAAGATTGTGTGGTAAAGTTAGTATTAAATTGTTATTGGTGTGATTGTGTATGGGGGGTGTTAAGGGGTTAATAAATAAGTAAGTTTGAACAGAGTATCCCTTGTTCCTGTGTGGGAGTACAATAATCTATTCCTAGACTAACCGGGTTTAGTAGCAAGCATTTATTACTGTGGATATTTTATTTTGGGGGCCGGGCCTTTTGATTCTCCATATCTTGATACCTCTATTCTACTTATCCTTACCCCTTAATAGTACCAGTTCCCCATAGCAAGCCCACCATTGTTCATAACAAGTGGTTGGCCTGTCCGGGAGGAACGTTATTATTGTAAAAAATTAGATTTTTGAGGGCCAAAACTAAAAATTCTTGTTTCCGCAGAACGGTTGTGGGCTAGCCTAGAGTCCAGCTCATCTGGCGTAGAACATTCTTTGCACTGACTGGACACCCAGCTGGATCTCTTCACGATTAAGGTTAGTGTGGCCTTGTGTTAGGGGCCGTGCAAATTTTTGTTTTTTCCAATTTTTTAATTTTTAATTTTTCTGTGGCTAGGAGCTAAATTTTTAGTCATGTCATCTGAAATGCAGAGACTGGCAATGAACCCTTCAGTGATAGAGATAAAGAAGCTCAACAAAGCAAATTTAATATTGTTAGGCAAGGAATTTGGCCTAGAATTAAATGACGCAGATAGAAAGTGGACTTTGATGAATGAAATTTTACGGCATTGTATAGACCAAGAACTAGTGCCAAGTGATACAAATTTATGCGAGCCCAATTCAGGGGAAAGTGCAGCTAGTAGAAATATAGAATTAGAATTAACACTAGCCAAGTTAAGACTGGCAGAGCAAGAGGCCAGAGTAGCAGAACAAAATGCTAAAGTGGAAGAGCAAAGGCTCAAAAATGAGGCGGCAAGAATGGTACCACCTACTGGGGACTCGAACTCCAGACATTCTGATAAAAAACACAACTTGCCTGAATTTCAGAGTCAGACCCTGAAAGATTTTTAACCATTTTCAGAGACTAGCCATGTCCATGAACTGGCCAAGGGAAGAGTGGGTGAAAATCTTGCAGGGGCGGCTTAGGGGTAAAGCACAAGATATTTTTATTAATATGCCTGACGACGAGTGTTTTGTATATGATGAAGTCAGGGAAAGAATTTTGAGGGCGTACGAAATTACTCCTGAAGCTCACCGCCAAACTTATCGCAACCTTAGGCCCACTCACAACCAACCGTTCACTGAATTTGCCAATGAGCAAATTAGATTGTTTGATAAATGGATTCGCTCGGCTAAAGCCGAAACATACCAGGCACTCAGAAATGTAGTCTTAGTAGAACACTTTATAGATAGTATGCCAGAATATATTTCGCAATACCTTAGAGGTAGGGTAGAGTTAAATTCTAAAATAGGGGACTTGGCCAAGATGGCAGAAAACTACCAGTTGGCGGGCAAAAGGCCCAATAAAAATAATTTTACCCCACAGAGTAACAAAACTTATACCCACAGCCAGTCCAGACCAGCTCATTCTAAACCTTCACCTAATGCACCTTCTGTTTCAGACATAACTAACCCTGTTAAATTGTCTACCCCCACGACACTAAAGAGTGAACCGAAGGGTAATTCGGTTAGTAATGTCTCTTCTCCCCGACGTTTTTGTGGTCATTGTAAAAGTTCAACCCACAATATTAGCCGTTGTTGGCAACTGTACCCGGAAAAAAGACCCAATGCTCTCGTTGTGACACAGGGCTTGAGGCCTTCTGAAGGGTTAGGGAGTAAGACTTCCAACCCACAGTGGTTGGACCTGCTTACCCCATTCTTATCGAAAGGGAGACTACTTTTGTCTGAGGGTTCTTCCTGGAGGGACGTGGTGATCTTCCGAGACACCGGTGCCATCCAGACTTTAATTTTAGAGAGTGCTTTGCAAGGTGCCAATACTCTCGACACTGGAGAGGTGGTACTGGTCGAGGGTGTCACTAGTGATACTCGAGCAGTACCCCTCCGTAAGGTTACCCTGGAATCTGATTTCCACAAGGGTATTTGTACAGTCGGAGTCACTTCGTACCTACCTTCCCTAATGTTGATGTAATATTGGGTAATGATTTAGCCGGGGATAAGGTAGGGGACTCCAGACTGCCTGTTATGTTGCCTACCCAAAGGTTTGCCTGGATTCACCCACCGCAGAGGATAATGTTGTGTACCCTGCGTGCGTGGTGACTAGGTCTATGGGACTTAAATGTAAGGGCAGCCCTGTGCTTGCCAAGGTGGTAAATCCAAGGACACGAGGGACCTTCCGAGTGGGTGAAAGCCCAGTGGACCTTGCGGACCATTCATGGCCCGACTCGATGACGGGGCGAGGACATTGTGGAGAGCCTGCCACCCCCGCTACGAGAGTAGTGGGGGGGTGGAGGAGAACACTGTTGAGCTCGGCCAATGGCATCTGACCAAGGCCTGGATGCCTCCTTGAGTGAGTTACAGAAAGCTGACCCCAGTCTTGCAGATTGTCACGAGACAGCCGTCTCTAGGGAGGAAATGTAGACGCAGCAACTGGGTACTACTACAATGATCGGATTTTGATGAGAAAATGGAGACCTCAGAGTGCTCCCTTGTCAAATGAGTGGGAGGTAGTCCACCAGGTTATGTGCCGACCTGCTATAGAGAAAAGTTTTGTCAGCTGCCCATGATGATCCTATGGGGGGGACATCAAGGAATTAATATTACGTATCACAAAATGCAAGTACTTTTTCTGGCCAAGCTGAAAAGCGATGTGGCAAAATTGTGTAATGCATGTATTGCATGTCAACTTGTTGGGAAACCAAACCAGAACCACCTAAAGCTCTCTTAAGCTATTGTCGTGCCGGAGGAACCATTTTCTCATGTGGTAATGGACTGTGTGGTCCATTACCTAGAACTAGTCTGGTAATATTTATCTAATTACGATGATGGTATCACGACTCGTTACCCAGAGGCTTTGCTGTAAGGAACATCGAGCAAAGATGTGGTTGCTCGTATGTTGCAATTTTTTCCACTTTTGGACTGCCTCGGGTTGTACAGACTGACAATGGTACTAACTTTAAGTCGGATATTTTTGAACAATTTTGTAAGGACCATGGAATAAATCATAGGTTTCCAGCCATACCATCCACAAGAGTAGGGGGTCATGGAAGGTTCCATCAACTCTGAAGCAGATGTTGAAGACATCGTGCGAGAGTCCACATACCTTATGGGGGCGAGAAAACTTGCGTATGTTTTGTTTGCTGCTAGGGAGGGGTTGCAAGTTCACTGGGTTGCTCTCCTTTTGAGTTTAGTCTTGGCCATATAAGTTCGTGGAACCTTGCAATGTTACAGGAGAATCTGTTAGGGAACGTAACGTTAACACGAAAGTTCGGCTTTCTTTGCGCAAAACACCACCAGAGACTCAAGGACTGCAGCTGCGCACTAAAGTATCTTGGGAAGGCCCAAGAAGACAATATGAAAGAACGGAACGATGCCAAGGCTAAGTTGCGGGTATTTCAGACCGAGTGGACCCTGTCCTATGCGTACTAAAGCCTCGACTGGGGAGCACTATGTCAACAAGTACGAGGGCCCCTACATTGTGACAGAGAAGACTGGGACCTCACGTACAAAGTGAGACACTCTGATAAGCGTAATGTAGATCATACGGGGTGTGTTGATTTTTGGAACTAATTACCGCGAAGTGGTGTAGGTGGGTCCCTCGATTGGTTTCAAGCAGGTTGGACAAGTATATGAGTGGGATTTGCTGGATATTGATAGGAGCTGCCTCATATGGGCCA
>WNGS01140627.1:56127-66156 GCA_020271785.1 Procambarus virginalis
ATATAGTTTATGTGTAATTAATTATTCCTGGGGTGTAATTCTAATTCTTGCATGTAAGAACCATGGGTTTATACTGGTGACACACCTTGAGATTACAGCGTCGTTCAATGTCCCTAGACTAAAAAATTTTGTCGCTGTTACGTGACACGAGAATCAATAAGTACATTTCGTTACATTAATTTGGGGGCCTGTCGCCGGGATATATTGTTCCCACATATATTTTAGTTTTGCTATCTAAACCTTGCCTTCCTAGGTACAAGTGTGCTTAGAAATTGTGTGTTTAAGAAACTTGCAATATGCCATGCCAGAGTCATCCTGTGTAACAAGTAACCTACGTTTCACAATTTGGAGGTAAGTCATCCTATATTTTGTTTGTGCAGTGAGGCCAAGCAAATTTTCAGTGTCGTGACAATTTAAAGTGAAGTGTAGTGCCTTGCCATTCTGTTAATTATTTTAGTCAATCAAGTGCCAAGTGTTAATTAACCATGGAGGATCAAGTGGTGTCGCTGTTGGCTAATCCAGACTTTGAGGGAATTATAAACCTAAAAAAGTCTGCCTTAATAAATATGGCAACTAAGTTAGAATTAACAGCCAAAAATAACATGACTAAAGCACAAATTCTGAGAGTCACAGTGACACATTTGGTAGAAAATGGTGAGTTAGGGGAAGAATTTCTGGAGTCAGTCAAAGAGGAGACTAGTGAGCAAATTGCTTTAAGGCGTCTTGAGTTAGATGCGCAATTAACGTATGCTAAACTTGAGGCTCAAGAAAAAAGAATATGAATTTGCAAGGCAACAGAAAAAATTAGAGCTGGTAGCTCAAACCAACAAAAAATACTAGAGCTTAAAGCTCAACAAAGAGAAATGAAGCTCGAAACCAACAAAAAATATTAGAGGCTGAAGCTCAACAGAGAAAGCTTGAAACTAGACGTTTAGAGATTGCATCACAGTTGCAGTTAGAAGCAACAAAGAAACAGCAGTTAGAAATTCAACAACAAATGGCTGAAGACTTGAAACACAGCGTTTGGCAGCTGGGCATGGTAATACTAGCAATGTTTCAAATAGTAGTGATAATAATCCCATAAGGATAAATAAGTACATAGAGTTACCCAAGTTCATGAGGAGGATCCCGAGGTTTTCTTCTCATATTTTTCTAAGATTGCAGTCAGTATGAACTGGCCAAGGGATCAATGGGTTGCAATCATGCAAAGTCAATTGAAAGGGAGAAGTCAGGAGGTTTTTGCATCTTTACCTGATGAGAACAGTTTTGACTATGAGTTTGTTAAGAAAAGCATCTTAAATGCTTACCAATTAAATCCGGAAGCACACAGACAAAAGTTTAGGAACTTAAAGAGGGTAAGTGATCAGACAATAGCAGATTTCACCCGTCTAAAATTAATTACTGCAACAGATGGCTAAAATCACTTTCAATAATCGAGTATGATGCTCTTTAGAATCTTCTTATAACAGAAGAAGTGATGTCATGTCTCCCGACAAATTGTCTACTTTTATGGCAGAACAGAAAATATAACAGACATTTACGAGCTGTCTAAGCTCGCGGATGATCATGAGTTGTTGACTAAGGCCCAATCACCTAAGTTTAACCGTAGAGTAAATTATAATGCTCACCGAACTCCTTATCAGTATAAATCCAATCCTAGTGCTCCAGTTACTCCCATGAACTCTTCTCTTATAAAACCTAAAATTGCTACTCCATTGCCAGGACCATCTAATCCTAGTAATGCTAATTCTAAACCTGCAGTTGGTTCCACAGGTGTGTCCACTGTCAGGCATTGTACACATTGTAAGAGAAGAGGACATGTGATTGCTTCTTGCTATAGTTTGCATCCTGAATTACGGCCAACTGGTCTTATTATGAGTAGAGGATTGCAAACAAATAATTCTCCATGTACTACAGTCATTCCCATTGGATGGCTGAGTTTAAACCATACATTTCTACAGGTACATTATTGTGTAAAGATGGTAGTAGTAAGACTGTTCAATTACTCCGTGATACTGGAGCTTCCAGTCTCTTATTGCCCAGAATGTACTTGCTGATGTTGACACCCGAGATCTTGGTGAAGTTGTGCTTCTCCAAGGTATTGCAGGTAGTGTGCAACATGTGTTTTTAATGCAAATTAACCTTGATTCTAATTATACTTCAGGTTGGTGTAAGTAAACAACTGCCCATTCCAGGGGTAGATATTATTCTTGGTAAGGATTTTGGCAAACGAAAGTTTGAAGGGATCAGGTGTCAAATAATGTTAATTAATCCCAATAATGTACTAGATCAACCGGAAGCAGATGATGGCATTATTTACCCTGCTTGTGTTGAAACTAGATCAATGAGAAAAACGGGTGAAAGTAATCCTGTCTTCACTAAGGTAGCTGTTCTCAAGACCAGGACCCCTTCAGTAAAGGAGTGGGAGGTGGATCTTGAGGAATCTTTTATGACTCGACTGGATGATGAGAGTGAGGCAGTAGTAGAAGCCCCGCCGAACCTAAACCACAAGGAAAGTGAAGGTGAGGAGGCTGAACTCACCTTGCCCGCTTGTCTCCACTAAACCAGTTGTCGAGAGTGAGGCCGAAGTAGCTATGGCTCCAATTTATTCTGATCAATCAGGAAAGAGAGATCAAGCTACTAGGTTCTTGCCCGCTCGCTACTGAGTCTGAGTCATTGCCCTTAAGTGTTATACAGACTACTGATCCTAGTTTACTTGAGTGTATTTCTGAGGCTCCTGATAATGTTGATGCATTGGAGGAAGGGACGGGTTTCTTTTTCAAGGATCGACTTCTGATGAGAAGGTGGAGACCAAAGGGAACTCCCTCATCAGATGATTGTGAGACCAGAACCCAACTAGTTGTCCCCAATGTTTATCGTAAGCAGGTCCTGCAGGCTGCACATGATGACCCCATGGGAGGTCACCAAGGTATCACAAATATGTACCATAAAATATGCAAATATTTTTACTGGCCCAAGTTAAAGAAAGACATGGTCAGGTATTGTCATAACTGTGTACCCTGTCAAATTGTTGGCAAACCAAACCAATCTGTGCCAAGAGCACCATTGCAACCTATTGTAGTTCCTGATGAACCATTTTCTCAAGTTGTAATAGATTGTGTAGGTCCTTTACCTAAGACTAAGTCGGGTAACATTTTTATGTTTACTCATGTTTATGACGACGAGATTTCCTGAGGCATATGCTTTAAGAAATACTAAGACTCATAATATCATCAAGTGTCTTGAACGATTTTTCTCCTTGCTCGGAATGCCTAGAGTTATCCAGAGTGACAATGGGGGAAATTTTTGTTCTAAAGTTTTCAAAACTTTCTGTAAATCCAAAGGGATTCAGCACACGTTTTCCAGTCCATATCATCCACAAAGTCAAGGTGGGCTTGAACGTTTCCATCAAACGTTGAAACAGATGATAAAGACGACAGGAGAAACTTATCCACGAAATTGGGATGAGAATCTCCCTTTTGTGTTGTTTGCTGCCAGAGAAGGGTTACAAGGGTCATTGGGAGTTCACCTTTTGAGCTCGTATTTGGTCACCAAGTGAGAGGTCCGTTAAAAATGCTCCAAGACTCAACAGGCCATGAAACAAAGATATGACAAAAGTTCAGGACTAAACTCAGGTCGTTTGTTGTCGGAGATTTGGTGTTGGTGTTGAAACCTCGTTTGGGGACTTCCATGTCCCATAAGTTTGAAAGACCCTACCAAGTGGTAGAGAAGGTGGGAGACCTAACTTACAAAATATTTAACCCTACTCTTTCAGAACATAAAATGAATGTGCATATTAACAGGTTAAAGGCTTATGTTGGACCAGGAGTGGTAGCTTGTTTTAGTAGCGAAGAGTTACCATCTGAGGGAAACTGTAGTGAAGAAAATGATGTTAATATTCAACTTCTCAGTTCCAGTTCCAATGGCAGGGAGATGCTATGTCATTTACAGGAGGAGCAACGTGATGAGTTCCAGGTTCTGCTGGACAACCATACATCTCTGTTTGGGGAGGTTCCCACACAGACCCACCTCGTCACACACGACATTCAGCTCCTGGACAGCACTCAGATTAGACAACATCCTTACAGAGTGAATCCCGAAAATTGAATCTGCTCCAGCATAATTTCATTCGGCCAAGTCAAAGTACTTGGAGCTCTCCGTGCTTGTTAGTGCCAAAACCAGGGGGCTGGGGTGTGGAGATTATTAAACTGAACAAGAGCACTACTGTTGATGTATTTCCCTTACCACTTTTGGAGAAGTGTATTGAATCAATAGGACATGCTAATTATGTAAGTAAACTTGATTTATCTAAGGGATATTATCAGATTGCATTAACTGATTATGCTAGGGAAGTTACTGCTTTTGTTACACCTGATGGTGCTTATGAATTCAATCCTTTGAATCCTTTCAAAGACTCATGAATTTCTTACTCAAGGATGTGCCAGATTGTAGGGCCTACCTTGACGACATTGTTTTGTATAGTAAGAATTGGGCAGATCATCTTTCAGGCCTTAAGCAATTGTTTACAGTGTTGAAAACGCAAATTTAACCGTGAATATGAATAAGTATAGTTGGGCAAGAGATACTATAACCTATCTTGGACATGAAGTAGGACAAGGTAAGATAATCCTTTACAAGATAAGATACAAGCCATTGTGGACTACCCAGTGTTAACCAGTAAAAAGGGAGTCCAAAGATTTATTGGTATGTGTGCTTACTATAGGCGTACTGTAGGAATTTTTCGACAGTTGCTGCCCCATTGACAAATTTGTTGCGAAAGCAAGTAAAGTTTAAGTGGACTCAAGATTGGCAGAATTCATTTCAGAACTTAAAGGGCATATTGTCAACGTCACCTGTTCTTGCTAGTCATCAATTTGACAAACCTTTTATTTTACATATTGATGCATCAGATGTTGGAATAGGTGCTGTGCTTATACAAGTTGGTCTAGATAATATTGAACATCCTGTATATTATTACTCTAGAAAATTTAATTCCGCCCAGAAGAACTATTCAGTGGTAGAAAAGGAGGCGTTGGGTCTCATATTGTCAATCAAGAAATTTGAAATTACCTTTCAGGAAATAAAGTGTTAGTGTTTACTGACCACAATCCCCTTACATTCATTAATATGATGAAAATTAAGAACCAACGAATTCTGCGCTGGTCATTGTTTCTACAAGAATTTAATGTTGAGATTAAACATATTCCGGGCAGGCAGAATGTCATTGCTGATGCTTTGTCCAGAAGTTTTGTATATGATGTACCATGAGTGAAATATTCTTTTACTTAACATTTTTACTTCAGAAAAAATGCCATTGATCTTCAATCCATTGAATTTTTTCTTGGAGGTGAAGTGTTATACCCTTATTGGATGCGTATATAAATATTAAATAATTTACCTATTCCATGCATCATTACTTGTATGTGCTTATATATTATATCATTACTTGTATGTGCTTATATATTATATCATTACTTGTATGTGCTTATATATTATATCATTACTTGTATGTGCTTATATATTATATCATTACTTGTATGTGCTTATATGTATTTTTTGTAATGATCATCTAGTTGGCCTTACCGTGAGAAATGTTATATTTTGTAATAATCATCTAGTTGGCAACACCGTGAGAAACATTTACTTCCTGCTATGTTGCGCAGTTGCCAGGAATTTCCTCTTTATTTTATAAATATATAACTGTATTATATTAAACTACATTACCTTTGTTTATGCATGTAAATCTGATCATTCTTTAATTTAGTTAATTAATGATTACCTTATTCCCATTATATGGCTCCATTTAAGTAAAATTAATATTAATAAAATATTGTCATTCGACATGTTGTGAGAAGTGAGAAGCGACTCTCCGCTTGGGAATTTAGTCAGTAACCGGTAGACTCACGGAGGATAAACATCTAGGAGTTATGTGTCTGTTTTATATATATTTTTTGTTTTGCTGTAATATATTAGTCTGTGGAGAAATAATTTTATTTTTTATTTACATGTGATAGTGCCCATCAGTTGATTGATATATAATATTGAGAATTAACTGAAATATTATTTAATATACAATTTATAGATTGTGTAATTAATTATTCCTGGGGTGATTAATTCTAATTCTTGCATGTACAAACCATGCGTTTATACTGGTGACACACCTTGAGATTACAGCGTCGTTCAATGTCCCTAGACTAAAATATTTTTGTCGTTGTTACGTGTCACAAGCAATAAAGTACGGTTCGTAACAAAGTGTTCCCACCTAGTGCAGCCAAACTCTGCTGGTCGTCCTTGTCCTTATCTGCTGCTTCTGCCCCTGAGTCCGAGACAATACTAATTTCTGAACGAGTACTTTTTGCTAACCCCTCCCCTGAAGGTTGGATATTTGCCTGGGCAGTCTCCTGCCCATGATCAGGTTGTTCTACTAGTGTGTGGTCCTGAAGTACGCTCACTTCCCTGGTCCTGAACTCTAGCATTGAGGAAACTTCAGGTGGTGAGCTTTCAAGCTGCATAGATGAAACCTGCTGACCCTCTGCAGGGTTATTCAAAGATGAATAGTGAATATCAATGACTTTTAACATTAGATTACTTATAACATTCCGGGGATGTACCCTAGGTAGACGTTGTGGGCCTGGTGGTGGCTGGGTCGGATTTAGGCCTGTTGAGCCGACCCGTCCATGTTTAAAGACGAATTCTCCTCGTTGAAGGAAACATGAAACTTATTGTCGGCATGTTCTCCCTGTTTGTGGCCTTCATCCCAGCCATCCTGGGATCTTTGGCATTCGCGAGCAAAGTGACCCTCTTCCCCACATAGGTAACAATTATTATTCTGCCTAGGTGATGGGGTGCGTTGACCCTGAGGCAATATGATAGCGTTTGTGAGACGCCTCAAACCCTCACATACCTTGTCCAATTTGTCACGAACCCCTGAGATCCCTGAATCAACTTCGTCTAGTTTTGATTTCATGCCTGTCAATTTATCTAGCTTTGTATCTATTCCCGCAAGAGAGGGAGAACCTGATCCAGCATTTGTTTGCCAGAGAACCCGTTACCATGACCTGATAAGCTATCAGCCGGTGACGAATTGGAGATTTTGTGGGTGTCCGTGAGCGGAGGCGGAAAGCCAAACTACTCCGGCCTGGCTGTTCATATCGGAAAGGTCTACCCACAGCATTTATCCGCACTACTGGCCCTTGGGACCTCTGCTGCTGGGAACTATGTGAGGATGACCCTGCTGACCCGTGAATAGCAACAGAATTATGTTGAAATGTCTGAGCCCTATCAATGACTTTTTCCATGGAAGAAATATTAGCGTTGGAAATATATTCTGCTAAACGCTTATCTAGCAAACCTTGGCCAAATCACATGATTGCCATCTGCTCTTCCTCTCCCCTTTCCAGATGTTGTAAGCTTGATGAGCCAAATGCTGAACTCTATCAGCCCATTCTATGATTTCCTCACCATTCTCCTGGTGGGCCTGAGAAAACTTTATTATTGCCACGTCTAAAACCGCCCTATCTCCAAATCTCTTTACAAGTTTGTGCATCATGCGAGTGTAATCAAGTGATGGTTCTCAGTCTAGTATTCGGTTGTAAAAATCACTAGCTTTTTTCCTTAAATTAGGACACCAACCCAAGTTTGTTAGAGAAGTCGTGCCACTCCAATCTTTTTCCGCTGCATACGATGTGAAACGGCGATAGAACGGAGTCCAATCAGATTTACCATCATAATCGAGTTATCGAGGTGGTGGACGGAACGAATTATTCCTTCGACCATGACTGTTCCACTGTCGTCGAGACGTGGAGTCATCCGAATCAGAATCCTGAGAGCTAGCTGACAACCTTCGAACTGGATGACGAGTGGAATGAAACGGACCCTTAGTAGAAATATGTCCCTGTCTCTGAAAACCAGAACTATGCAAACCATGGGTAATACAAGGAGGAGACCTACGTCTGGTGTGACTGCGTGTAGCTGCATCTCCAGAGGCAGTGGAGGCATTCCCATCTGTTGATGGCGAGTTTGAACGTCTCCTAGTGTTTGGTTCTGCTATTGTGTTGGAGCCTGAGCCATGAGGTAATGGGTCTGTGTCAAAAGATTTGGCATTCAACAAAGGAGTTGTAATCTTAAGGTGAGAAATATGATGGATGTTGTCTGCCATGATAGTGCGTGTGTGTCTAAACTTGACAATTCTGTTGGCCAGTGTGTTTGACACTCCCGGTAATTTTATTAGAACAGATACAGACGCCAAGTTAATGTGTATGCAGGGCATCTTGCAGTAATGAAAAGCCACAGCTCAGGACTAGTCTTCAGCAAAATGAATGTTCTCAGCCAAAGTAAACCGGCAATGAATAAAAATAAGACACGTCAGGGAATAGGCCTTAATTCCAGGGATGGTCAAGAATAGTACTCTGCTTCCAAGTCTGTAACAAATGGAAACAGGTGCCGCTTAAGAATTATCCAGTATGTTTGAGGTACCCCTTCACTGTACGATGTCCACAAAATTGGAGAAAAACAGGGTGGCCCCAATAATTAGGATGACCTGACCCCAATGTTACTCCCTCTCAAAAAGTTTCAAAAGTTGGATTGCACTTGGTATGGTCTTGAACACTCAATAGGACTGGATAATTGTAAGTTCGTACACTTGATCATGCACTTAAATCTAAGGTCATACACTTAAATTTAGGGTGTAAACATACATTGCACTCTTACACGTATATGTTGGGTAAGAACCCTTCTCACTTATTTCTAAGTATTTTCACTGGTCACTTGTAGGAATGTATCAAACCGGCATGTGTCCCTAAAAAGTGGACAATGTTTCAAGGCAAACCACAATGTTTCAAGTTTCAATGTTTCAAATATGTATCCTAATAATATGAAATATGTAAAATAGTAAGTTTCAAGGGTGTAAAACTACATTGCACTCTACACGTATATGTGGGTAAGACCCTTCTCACTTATTTCTAAGTATTTTCACTGGTCACTTGTAGGAATGTATCAAACCGGCATGTGTCCCTAAAAGTGGACAATGTTTCAAGGCAAACCACAATGTTTCAAGTTTCAATGTTTCAAATATGTAATCCTCAGTATCACTCACTTAACTAATATATGTCAGTATATTTCACCCAAGCGTTTCAAGTAAATGTATCTAATTTTACTGAAAACTAAGTTTATGCACTAATGTTAAATTTATCAATGAATATATAGTCAAATTTCATGTACCTGTAACAGAACAGGACACGTATTTCAGATGAATGGGTAAGCTCAATGGTGCTCCCAGGGAAGAAATATGGTTTCCTTTTCTCAGGTTGTCAGTCAGTACACCAGCACTAATTTTCTTGACACATATGTCGCTCCGGAGTCATATATATAAGGAAAATCTGTGCAGCCAAAGTAGAAGACAGCCCAGTGAGATGTAACAAACACTTGTGTATAGCTGAAGCCACTGAGTCCTCCACGACCGAGATTAAACGCTTATCTAGCAAACCCTGGCCAAATCACATGATTGCCATCTGCTCTTCCTCTCCCCTTTCCAGATGTTTGTAAGCTCGATGAGCCAAATGCTGAACTGAAATCAGCCCATTCTATGATTTCCTCACCATTCTCCTGGGAAATTTCATTATTGCCACGTCTGTAACCTCCCTATCTCCAAATCTCTTTACAAGTTTGTGCATCATGCGAGTGTAATCAAGTGATGGTTCTCGGTCTAGTATTCGGTTGTAAAAATCACTAGCTTTTTCCCTTAAATTAATATAACACTGAGCCCGGATATGCTCGTGAACGAAGGTTAAATCCGTGAGTTAGTAACTTCCTCCTCACTCCTGTTATAATCACAAAAATACTGAACACTCAGAATTCTGATGTAGAATATCCAGAAAAATAGTAAATGCAAAGAAAATTGATGGTACAACCTTAGTGGTAAGTGGAAACGCCAACTGGTAGAGAATACGCCAACAGGTGGGGCGGGCTGGCAGCATGTAGGAAAAAGTATGGCGTCGGCGTGGCTTGGTGATGGCGTCGTCTTGAAAACAA